>APFE030066982.1:0-29294 GCA_000404065.3 Pinus taeda
GGCACGAGACTTCTGATTGGCCACTGCTCTACAAAAGCGACCCGGAATTCAGCCACACATACCAGAACCTCTTGGAGGGTCAGCATGTTCCAGATTTCACCTCCAGGACGACCTATTATGCCACCTGGGTCACCTTTGTGTTCCTTCAAGCGAGCGTGCCAAGATGATTTGGGAAGCACACTACAGTCGGGTTGTTGGGTATTTTGGGGTCGAAAAAACGATGGTAGTACTGCAGAAGTATTTCTATTGGCCAAATCTTCGACAGGATGTCGGGAAGTACATCAGGTCATGCACTGCCTGCGCCATTGCCAAACCGACCATCAAGAAGCAAGGCCTCTATACCCCGCTGCCTACCCCTAATCAGCCTTGGGAATCCTGGTGCGGCTGAAAATAACGAGCTTGTAGTTTCATCCTTCTGCTCGCAGTAGGTTTCCCACCAGTCCTTGACGTGGGGGGATGCTTTGAGAAGAGCGAAAACAATAATACGGAAGAAAACTAGAATAACTTTATTAAGATGAAAAGTAGCAACAGGATTACAACCATATGTTCTGACCCAGCATCATCCTCCAGCTAGGAAGCCCTTCTTTGCCTCAATCAAAGCTTAGATCACCCAACACTATGAATGTACACTAGAAAACCAACAACACTTCTCTATAAGATACAAAATTCCAGCCTCTGGATCTCTGTGATGAGGGATCCATATATAGATGATTATAGGGAGATGAGTCATCTTTTGGGGTCTTGATTAGTGTATTCTCTCTAACAGTTCCTACTTCCACTTGGAGAATGATGATCTCTTACTCATCCCTGGTCAAAAACAGAGAGGCAAGTGTTAGAGGGGAAGCTTCTGGAAGATTTCATGATCTTCCACCTCGCATTTTATCCCTGCCATTTGTCCATTCCTGACCATCACACCCTACAGAGGATAAATTCAGTATGCATCGCACCTTGTACACTGGGAAGGTGATATGCATCGCACCCTCTACACTGAGCCTTCAGTATGGTCCAATTTTGACCATTTATGAGCACTTTTCAGTGGAGAACGTCTAGGAGATGATGTAATCAGTTGACCTTGTTCCTTTAGGCAGTGTAGCAACACTTTTAGGGACTTAGGAGCCCTCAGTTTATGGACATTTATGATTGGGATTGAAGTGCCCAAAAATGTCTATAACACTTGGTTCTTTTATCAAACATTTTCTTAAGCTTCTCTTGTAATACTTGGGATCTTTGATACATTTCTTCTCTGGTCTACTGCATATGGATGGTCTGATTTATTCTCCTTTGAATATCATTCGTTTCCACTTGAGCTTCCTGAAGTAGTTTTATTACATTAGCTCCTAAAGATGTAGGAAATATTGCCTCCATGCCATAGACTAATTCATAAGGACTAGCCCCAATAGATTTCTTGGTAGTGAGCATGTCTGCCCATAGTGCATTAGTAAGTTTCTTGTGCCAATTTTTCTTGTTCTCTTCCAATAATTTCTTGATAATATTAATAGGGATTTGATTGGAACACTCAGCTAGACCATTACCTTGAGGGTAATAGGCTGTGGAATGGCCTAAAGTGATATGGCATTTGTTAGAGAAAGTTATCATTTTTTTGGATTTGAAGGAAGCAACATTATCAGTTATGATCTTTTCAGGACAGCTAAATCTAGACAATATGTTGGTTTCTAAGAATCCTATAATAATTGTGTCGTTGGCTTGTCTAGAAGGAATGGCTTCTATCCATTTGGTAAAATAGTCTGTGGTAGTCAGGATCCATTTATGTTGGCTAGAAGAGGAAAGATGGATTTCTCCAATGAAATCCAAACCCCATTGTTGGAAGGGCTTTTCTGTGGAAATTGGTCTTAGGGGTAAAGGTAGTAGTTTCCTCTTGCCCTCAAAAATTTGAAATTTATGGAAAGCAGTGAAAAATTTCTTTACATTAGTGAACAAGGTTGGCCAATAAAATCCATCCCTTAGGATTTTGTCTGCAGTTGATTTCCAGTAAAGGTGTCCACGACAATCTCCTACATGAAATTCTTTGAGAACCTTGTCAGCTTCTTCCTTTAATACAATTGAATAGAATACCCTCATGATTTTTCCAAAATAGAAGATTATCTAAAATACAAAATTTTAAAGCTTTCATCTTCAAAAACCTTTTCTTTGTTCTGGATAACCCTGGAGGAGCTTGCAGGTTTAATAGTATATATATATATTATATCAGCATACCAAGGTGAATCTAAAAAGGCCTATCTGATTTGTGGAGTCGCCATCTCCTATTCATTATCCAGTTCATTAATATCTAGGGCTTGGTAATTTGTTTCAGTCATGAGCTGTGCCAACCCTTGTCCTTTTATAAGTTTTGTGGATTTTATTTGAATATCATACTCCAATATAGTAGCTATCAATTTACCTCTTTTTCCCTCAATTCCATCTTGGGTCAAGATGTCTTTGACAACAACATTTGGTACATAGACTATTACATGGGACTACAATATATAGACTCTAAAGTATTTAATATCTTTCACAAGTGAATAATCTTGTCTTTCCATGATTTTGTATTTTAATGGTGCATCCCTTAGTGCTTTACCAAACAAGGCTATGGGTTTCTTACATCCTTGATAATCTTTTTGTAGTAAAATAGCTTCTATGGTGTGTTTTGATGCAAATGAAAATATTATGAAGTCTCTATCAAACTTTGGACTTGTAAGGATCAGTGTTCTGGTCAAAGCCATCTTAATTTCTTCAAATTCTTATTTGGCTTCTACTGTCCATTCAATATTTGAATCCTTTTTCAGCTGATTATTAAGAAATCTAATCAATTCAACTAAATTAGATATAAATCTTCTCAAAAAGTTAATGTTTCCTAGGAAATCTTGAAGTTATTTAACATTTATAGGGTGGGGTATTTGCAGAATAGCTTCTATTCTAGCAGGATCAATTCTAATGCCATCTTCAGAAATGATATGGCCCAAAATTTTGCCATCCTTAAGACCAAATAAGGACTTCTTAGGATTTAAAGAAATACCATATTTTATGCATTTCAAAAACACTTGCTTTAGATGATCCAAATGTTGCTGATTTGATTTAGAAAAAACAGTTAGGTCATCTAGATATATGACCAAAAAATCATGAATTTATTTTGCAAATTCTATGTCCATTGCTCTTTGAAAGGTTGCCCCTGCATTTTTAAGTCCAAATGGCATTTTAACATACTTGAATGTTCCCCGTGGTGTTGTAAAAGCAGTTTTTTCCTTGTCATCAGGATGAACTAGAATCTGGTTATAGCCTGAGAACCCATCCAAAAGTGAAATCCTAGAGGCACCTACTACCCTTTGTAAAATATGATCCATCTTAGGTAAGGGGTAATTCTCCTTCAAAGAGACCTTATTTACATTCCTTAAATCAACACATAATCTGATTTCTCCAGTCTTTTTCCTAGTAGGTACTAAATTAAATACCCATTCTGAAAACCTAATAGGAGCAATTATCCCTACTTCATACATTCGTTTGATTTCTTTTTCAATTAGGGGAAGAAGTATAGGGTTAATTCTTTTGAGATTTTGTTTGAATGGTTTTTGGTTTTCCTTCAGAGGAATTGTATGTTGAATTATAGAGGTGTCATAATATTTCAGGTCTTCATAGCTCTAGACAAAAACATCATGGAATTCCCTCATCAGTTCAACATATTTGAGTTTTTGGTCAGGGGGCAAAGGTTTGGATAATTTTACCATTTTTGGATTTTCTTTAGTTCCCAAGTTATAGTCTTAAATGTCTGCTTTTAAGGGTTTCATCTTGGGTTTCTTTGGAATATCGTTGAAATAAAAAAGATCTTCCAAAGGAGTTAATCCTTTGGGCAAACAATTATCTTTCAAATTGATAACTTCATATTCTCCTTCAATAATTTCATCAATATCCATTTCTTTGAGGTCGTGCATTTCTTTGTTGGTAAATTTTGTTGGGTGAAGCATTTGAGTTGCACTTTCTACTAAAATGTCTGTTTCTATCTTATTTATTTGATTAAACTCACTAACTGTATCTACATCTATATTACTGCTAGAAAATTCTTGCTCTAGAGTTAAGAAATTAGTAATCTTCTTATCACTATCAAACACTTGTGAGTTCTTCAAATTGTCAGGTATGGTTGGTCTGTTTCTACTCTCAGCTGTGAAATGATGATTTGGTTCAAATGGTAATTTACAGGTCCTGGCAAACATTGCCAGGTTATGAGCTTGCAAATTATGTTTTCTTAGGATTTTGGCAAGCTGAGTCTCTAGAAATTTATTGAGAATCTCTATTACTGTTCCTCTGTAATACCTTAATCTGGAATCATTTGTTAGAAAGTTCCCTTTAATCTGTTGAATTATCAAATCAGAATCTCCCCAGACAGATACCCTAGTTGCTCCTAATTTTTTAATCAGTTTAAGACCTAGCAATAGAGCTTCATATTTTGCCATATTATTGGTGCATTTAAAGTTTAATCTGTAGGCATGGCCTTCAGCATGATTATTTTCAAGTTTATGCACCCAAACTCCTGCTACTGCTCCTAGTTTGTTAACTGAGCCATAAAATTCTAAGTGCCAAAGGATCTCATGTTCGTAATTGGTATCAGGAGTCTCAGGAATCTGTTTAATAGGAAGGTATGGTTCTTTAGTTTCCTCCGGTTTTCTGGGATGTCTGATGTATCAATGTTCTCAGAAATTTCTTGGATTTAAACACTAGAATTTTCATTTGTAACTTCTTTTGGATCTGCTGCTAAAACTTCTACTTCGGTTGAGGAATCACTTTCATCATTATAAAGAATGAAAGAATCCATATCAGAGTGGACCGAGTAGATAGGGAAATTTTGGGGTTTCTCCTAACTACTTAGCACATATTTCATTAAAGTTTTTCTATACAGTTTCTTAGGTTGACCAAACACTAAAATAATAGCATAAGACATGTCCAATTGTAGAAATCCTTAGAGCTTTTCACCCCAATATATGGATAACAACATGCCACACTTTGGTGGAATATCAGCTAATATTATGTCCATATCATGGTTTTGGTAGGGTATTGAACTAGTGATACACATAAGTCTTTGATTAATCCTAGACATCTGATCTGACTTGAATAAAAAGAGAAGAGTTCTTTGTATGGCCTGGTGATGTCTAGGTCCAATTTCTCCATCACAGACTTAGGCATTAAGTTATGAGATGCACCAGAATCAAACATAGCATTATGAAGTATTTTATCATGTATGTTCAAATTTACATAGAAAGGAGGAACTCCTCCATCCACTTCTTTTCTATTTACTGCAGTGCCAAAAATCAATTCAGACTGATCATCAAAAACATTTACTGAGTCCTCATTCATAGAGATTTGGAGTGACCTATTAACTTCTCTTCTGTAGACATCATGTTTAGCTAATTATGACAAGGGAACAACTATTTTTAATTTGCCTACTTTAGTCTCAAGGTTAAAATGTTTTTCAGTCTGAGTTTTTGTATTTTGGACAGTTGGATTCTCTTTTTCTGTTGTATTTTTTGTGTTTCTTTCTTTTTCAGCAGTGGGCTTATGGGCTCAAGTTATTTCCAAATCAACTTCTGGAGGCTCCTCCACGTTTCCTTTGGAGGGAATAGAAGTATAATATTTTTTGTTATGTGGTTGACTGTCGGATACATCCTCAATAATTGGGTTATTTGGATTAGGATCTGTTCTAGAAAGAATATGTATAGGGGTGGTTTTGATCTTCCCTTTGTTAAATATCCGTAGAGTCGAACTCGATGTCTCGACCCCGGATGGTGAATTTCCCATCCACTGGGTTCCATGCCCTGATCAGCAGCTCCAGCAAGTCTGGCTGGGCTCTCAATCTCGGAGTGAGAAAAAACTTCAGCAAACCGCATGCCCGCATTGCATTGCGGCATCCGGCATTAGCAAAAGTGGCAACATCCTCGTTATCATGGTCCCTCTCCTGCCAAGTAAATGCCATAGTGCCCTGCAAAGACACCCAAGACTCATTTAGAAGCTTGCAGAAGAAAGATAATAATTAAATTTAAAAAATTAATATGTCACGGCGCCAGCGCGACTCTTTCTAAAACAGTCGCATTGGAAATGGCCGCCCTGTGCATTTTTCACTAGGTTAGCGTGGAAGGACACGGGTTTTCCGCGCTGACCCATAATGAGCTGCGTGTTGGAAAGCCCAATCAGCGCGAACCCGATAGGGAAATCCGCGCTGACCGAGAGCGCTCCAACGTGCAAAGAATTTGGCCAAACGGCCAAATCCTACGGTGAAATTGCATGAAAACATAACTAAAATGAAAGGCAGGACAAGAAGAACCTACCTGGAACCAACGGTCGGGAAATCAGCGTCCGGATGAGGAAGAATCAGCTCCGTCAACTTTGTAGTAATTCAACGTTCTCCAGAGCTCCAATGGTAAAATGGTAAAAATGATTTTACAAACCTCCTATTTATAGTAAAATTTCTAAATTTCGTTAAAATTTCTTATAAATGTGGGTTTTTTACTATAGTTTTGCCATGGACTCATCCAGATGTGGTTAATTATGCCTTAATGCATGTTTTGTTATGATTTCTCGACGTATCGAACAAGCTTATGCGGGTATTTGCCTTGTGCAGGTCCTCGAAACCAGCATGGTCGCGGTGGATTCCCATACACTTGGTCCAAAAATGTCGTCGTTAAGCTCTTTTCCAACATAAAACAAGAAAATATTGCCGAGCCCCCTCTCAGCGCGTCTAAAGGAACGAGAGGCGGTCGTTTTAAAGCTCTTTTTTTACCGTTTAAAGTAATAAAGATTGCCAGGTGTTTGTCGTTTCGCGCTCGTTATTGGTTCTGGAACGACGTGATATCGATCGCTTTTTTACTCTTTCGGGTCGATGCCACTATTTACGAAAAGTAATCCTTGGTCGTAATGATCGGGCGGTTCTTTCGAGCATCGTTTTATACTTTTTCGGGCTCGAGAGACACAACTTTACGAAAAAGCACCCCCCTGGAGTTTCCTTTTCAGCTGTCTTTTCAAACTCTCTAAACATGAAAAGACGTTCCTTTGTTAGGCTCGTTAAAATCGAATGACATCGGGCTCCGTCGAAATGACACCCTCCAAGCACATGCTATCCCCGTCAAGATTGTCATCCAAAAATAATCAGGGTACTCGCCAGAAATGGTGGGGGAAATAAAGGAACCATAATCGTCGTCATCGGCAGTATGTCGCTCTTGAACATGGCACTGTTTGCATTCGTGTTTGGGTGGGGACATCTCATCTCGCTTCACTTTTTCCTCCATGGGTTTGGGTTATCCTATTTGGCCACTCATCTGCTCGTTGTCCTTTCGTTACGACTTCTGATCATTTGACCCCCAAATACTGCCAGATCCGTCGTTGTGCCGCCGATATGTTCAAGAGAAGTTGACCTCTGCAAGTATAACCTCCCTCTGATATTTTACACAAAACAAACTTGTCTCTGCCCGTCTCACGTCGATGATGTGGGAAACACTATGGCCCACCTTCGACAAAGATCACTTCCTGTCGACTTCAGCTCATTATCCAGGAGTGACCTAGAGACTCCCTTCAGGTACCTTGGGGCCTGCATGCCTTAATGGCAGGTTCTTCGTGTTCGACGCGAGGTTTTCATCATTGGCCTCCGATCGAATGACTCCGCGGCTGTTCGACATCGGCTCATTCATTCACATGCTGTGGATTGTACCTATAGTACCTTGACGACCATCGTCATCATTGGTGGTCCCTCTCGCGTCTGTTAACAGCTCTCATCACTGGCTGGTAATCAGATGACGTTCAAGCATGTTCGACTTCGACACATATATTCACATGTTTGAACTTGTACTTTGTTCGGATTCGGATGGAGCGCAAGACCCTGGTTCTAGTCCATTGTGAACCAGGTTGCGGTTTTGTGGGACATCATTACATGACTCATTGATGGATGGCTGCGACCATACCTGAGTCCTCTTAAGGATGGCTACGACCATACCTCTTATCATCATGGTCTCTTCAGCTGGGTGGCTGCGTCCACACCACAGACCTTTTTTCATATGTCTTTTGGATGGCTGCGCCCATGCCTAGACTACATGTAATTGAAATATCAGTTGTATCCGCCTACAGGTTCTCCCTGGTGGTGCTCCAGTCCAGCAGTCTTGTAAAGCATTTCACCCCTCCCACTCTCTCGGGCTTCATGCTTTAGGGGGCAACTGTTACACAGTAAAATGTCACTGCCATCATGTCAGTCTCCCTACTGTGCTATAAAACCACATTCACCTAAGCTTATGCTCCTTGAAATGGCTAAAAACCCTCTTTGCCTAAGTTAATTGAATCATCGTGTCTGTTAATTAAATAACCGCGCTGACTGGCGGAGGATAATGTAACCACTGCACTGCCAGTGCGGAAGCACACGTGTTTTCCGCGTTGGTCCAATTTCACGGACAGCGCGCCCTTCGCTTGTACTATTGAGCGCTGACCAGACCTCTTCTGTAATAGATCTGCGATGCCAGCGCACCAGCCCAGTTTTTCACCCGCGCTGATCCTGTTTAGGCGAATTTGTTCTAACAGCCAACCTTCCAGATGACTCCAAACTTGGCTGTTAGCATTGTTGAGGTCGCCATCCTTTCTCTGGAATGTTTGTTCGACTGATCACCCACTTATCTTGGGGGAGAGCTCGTCCTTTACCTATTCATGGAGACTCCTTCTCCTTTATAAGCCTCCTCCATTGCCCATGAGCAGCTAGTTTTGGAACATATAGCCTTTGATTGAGGAATTCTTAGTGCATTAGTGCTGTTCTTTGTAGGCATTTGGTGTGTTGTGTGAGGATTGCTTTTGAGCTTGAGGAAGGTTATGAGCTTGTTGCCTTGTGTGTGAGAGAGAGAGACCTCTTTGACTTGGGAGATCCACTTCAAAGGTGAATGCTTGGAAGACATGCTGGCTGGACCCTCTAGAGAAGGACTCAGCGTCACGACTTTGGTTGCACCTTACTCTATTTCCTGATTAATAAAGATAGATGACTACTCTTATGGTTCCATTTCCATTTGTCCTATGAATGATTAATGTAAATTGTATCCTTCCTGACTGATACATAGTTGTTTTTAGTAGATTTTACGCTCGTGTTTGCTCTCTCTTTGCTTGTGCAAGTGTCCGTCCACGAGGATAGTGGAGGACCGTGATCGGCCAGAGCGAAGGAGCGAGAGGATCATCTCTTCGACAAACATAGCGCTGGAACCCAAGTAGGTTTCTTTTACCCACTTGTTAATTACAACTAGGAACCTGCAGTGTAGCATTGTTTGATTGTTGCTAGACCCCCTTTGGGCTAGTAGGGATCACCTCTATCCGTAGAGGGGATTTACCTCTCCAACAAAATTCCTTGAGAATCACGAGTTGGTTGTAGTTGAATGAGGATTAGAGCGAGACCTCCCATTCCTAGTTCTTGATCCCAATTTAATGGATCTTCCCATTGAAATGTGGAACCTCTCCCTCCTATTATGGATCCTCAACTCCCTCTCTTTCCCTATAAATCAAACCCTATCATCTACTTTTGGTTATTTCTTGGTTGGATATTTCTTTGTTGCCTTCCTAGTGCTAAACTATACCCAAATGTTGCCCATTTGGCTAAGGGGAAAGGAGTTCTTGAAGGTTAAGGCTAGGACTTGGAAACTCACCTAAAGGAGCCTTCCAACATCAAGGATGAAGTGGTTGTAATTCTCTCTTTACTATCTTTTAATAATACATTAAGTGTTTTCTTTCCATAAATGTGTTGATTATAGCTCATTTAGTATAATACTCCTTGATTTGTTATATGGTTTATGTTGAAATGATTTTTTCCATGTACGCGTTTATTGTTTCCACGTGATTTTACTTTCATGTATTCATCCACATTGGAGAAGAGGAGACTGAGCTTGGAAGCAAGAGAATCAAGGACAACACCAATGAATATTAGCATCAGAGTGAGGTAGGTCATCTATCCTCCTTTGTATTTACTGGTATAAGATAGGAAAGTTTGCACATATTCGTCTAGATTATTGCTAGATCCCCCCATAGGACTAGATCGATTGTTTCTATCTGTAGAAAGGATTATCTGTAGAATAAAATGGCAACTACAATGGGGAGGTTGTAACCATTCAAGCCTCCTTTTTATGTTTGGTATTTTTGATTAGTTTGACCAACCTCATTGTGATCTATGATTTAGGGTCATTTTGGGTCTGCATTCTAAGTAGTACATTCTTTAGAGTGTCAAGTCTAGATGTATATTTGGATTTCTCCTCATTTTCATAATTCTTTCTCCCTCGATGTTATTTTATCCAAAAAAATCACATTGTTGCATTGGAAACACGCGTTTTTACCATAAAGTAGCGTTGATCCACCTTATCAGGGTGGATTTTCAATATGAAAGTAGCATTGGTCCAAAAAATGAGATTTTTAGGGTTTTTATCATAAAGGTCTAGTGTGTCTTGATCTCTGAAGTGTTCTCGTGCTCTGTGTACATATAATTTTCCATTATTTTTGTTGATTTATTATTGGTTTGAAAAATACCATCCCCTTGTTTTAAGTAGTGAAAGTGAATTTTGGTTGAGTCTATAGTTATTGGGTCAATTGAATTTACTGTTTGTTTCTTGTACGTGTGGAAGCAATAATAATTTGTTATTGGTTAAAGCATTATTAGCTATTTTTAAAACCATAAAAGAAATGGTAGTTATATTTTCTTAGCTTTCATCTAAACATTTACTTTTCAAATTGCATTAGATTACATTGCATTGAAAAGTCATTTTTGGGATTATCATTGAGCATAGATTACATTTCTTAGTGTCAAAAGCTGAAAAATGCATTTTCATCCATTGGGAAGAAAAGTTAAAAAAAAATCATTTTACTTTTGGTAGGTGCATTGGAATAGTGAAAGCGGAAATTCTAGTTAGGAAGCTTTATTTGTTGCATACTTGATTGTCTCATCAATGTTTACGTTTTTTCCCTACACTAGTTAACTTTCATCAAAATGAAAAGAATATTTTTTTCGCATATTATTTGCATCATAGGTGGGTTCCGGTGATATCGATCTTTGAGCCTTAAAAATGAAACTTAATCCAAGATCAAAGTTAAAATTTACCTCAATTAACCTAAGGATCATTTGGAACATTAACGGAAACATTTAGAGGCATAGGCTAGAGATGTGTTCCCACGTCATTAAACATAGGAGTTGTCATTATTTTACAATGTTGTATCCCAGGGGTGAAATATTGTTCCACATACAGAAGTGTATAGGACTGTTCACCAGTACTTTCAGGGATATTGTAGGTGCTCCATGCATGGTAAGTATATGGGAATGCTCTCATTGAATGGTTATGCATTAGACAACACTGCTAATACCACACTTCCACATAGTGTCGTGTATATTTTTGGAGTGACCAATAGGTTTCTATCTATCCATAGGTAATCAAGTCAACTGCATCGTATACCATGATACACCGAACAAAACATTCAGGGAGATTGGTTGTCGTACATTAAGTCCTTGGTTTGTGAAGATGTATATTTTAGTTCACAGTTTCTTGTTAAACCTTTATGCCTAGTTACCCATTTTTGATTTATTTTTGTTAAATTATAAAATCAATTAATTGACCATGGGAAAATATCTTTCCTGTGGAATACTCCTTAGTAGATATTAGGTTGAGACTAATGGAAATAATTCCCATGTTAACCAACCATTAAACCCTTCTGACAGGAATCTTGGTCCTTTCTCTTCTTTTAGAAATGTTGGTACTTCCTAAATGGAAAAGTTGTCCCTTCCCAGGTTTACCATTGGTTTTCCAATTTGCTTATTTTCGACCCCAATGGTTCTAAATGTCCAAACGGCTCCTCAACTAGGCTCTCCTCCACCTGAACGGTATCAACCTTTCGTTGAGCCTAAAGTTAACTCTTTACCTTCTTCGTTTGTTCAGTCTTCTTCATCTTCTTCATATTCATCTAGTGAAAGCCTACAAGTAAGTAATTAGGTGGATAAAAATAAGAACGAAAGGAATATTAAGAATAATAAAAATAAGGAAAGGGCCAACTAAGCAACCATTACTATAGATGCAACTAATGTTAAAAAATATTCCAATCGACCTTGTAAAGTGAAATTCCCATGCAAGCTTTGTAAGGGTGACCACCTTCTTCGAGAATGTCCTTGTATTCCCAAAATATTAGAAGTGTGGTCCACAGGTTCACATCGACCTTTGCCGTTGACCTATGGATATCATGGTAATGATAAACCTTCAACTAATGATAGTAAAGCCCACGAGAAAAATGGAAAAATCAAATCTCCCTGTAGGTTATGTGAAGGGCATCATCCTATTCACCTTTTTCCTTATATGGATGAAGCCTCTAACATGTTGGATATCCTTATCACTTCTCAACCTCATCTTCCAAATGGTTATCAAAATATTTCCCTTGATCCTCCACTAGTTGATCAAGTGATTGATCAAAACTCATCTATGGTAAATACCACTCTCTCTGAAAGTGAATCCCATGAGTCCGTTTCCGACCAACCATTGGTAAAAAAAATGATTGATCTAATTTCACTTTTAGTTGATCAAATTTATCTTGTAGAGAGTGAATTTTTATCGCTCAATTTCTTCTGGTTTCTTCAAATTCCAAAGAACTAGGGGGAAATACTCATGTTCCCATGGTGCAGGGGGGTGATCCTCCTATTCCCATGGTATGGGGGGGTGGATCCTCTAATTCCTGTAACACAAGAGAGAAGTCCTCCCATTATGATGGCACCATCTCCAAGTAGTTTAGTCACTTTCTTTGATTGGAGTCGAGTGGCAGGATATCACCTTCCTTCCTATATGCCCTTTCAAGTCACAGTACAGGTTTATAATATAGATGTACCTAGCACAATCATAGATGAAGGCGCATATATTAGTCTTCTGTCCTCAACTACTTGGAAAGATTTAGGTTCTCTGCAGCTTGTCCCCATTACCCAAAGTCTCTTAGATTTTAATAAAGGAACCAGTCAACCCTTAGGAATCCTTATGAAATTTCCTATTACTTTGGGAGGAAAAATAGTCTATCTTAGTGTGCTAGTTTTCCAAGGCCCTTTGGATTTTAATTTACTCCTCGGTCATGACTATGTTTATGTCACGGGAGTTCTTTTCTCTTCTCTCTTTCATGTCATATCTTTCCTGCATGAAGGAAGAATTGTGGTCATTCGTCAAATTTCATTCATTGGTCCTAATTTGACTCTCGATCAACCATCTTCCCTAAATGGTCCTTGTATGCAAGTGGTATGACCCCCTCCACAAGTTAATTATGTGGCGACTTATTCTGTGCCCACATCTACTGGTGATCTAGTCAGTGATATAGTGCATCATGCACTAGGGCATTAGAACTTTACCTTTCCATTAGATCACTTGACATGTATCCCTTCCAGAGAATTTTTCTCCTATGTGATGAGAATCTCTTGGAAGCTATCACCTCTTATAGGCCATAATCAAGGTACCATGAGGATAGTTCTTTTACTATGTCAACCTCGCTAGAAAATGAAATATGTCCCTATGAGAATGGTTCTTTTATTGTGTCAAGGTAATTAAAAAATGAAACAAGCTGTCATGAGCATAATTTCTTACTTGTCTCAAGCTTGTTAAAAAATGAAACAAGGTGTCATGAACATGGTTCTTTTCCTGTGTCAATCTCGTTAAAAAATGAAACAAGTCCCCTTCTAATTCGAGTCTTTGATTAGATCTCCTAAATTCCCAGTTGAGTCTTTCACTTGATCTCATAAGTGAGCCTTCATTCCATCCACCTGTTAGTAACTACTAGTCTACATAGGTGAATGAAATGAATATTGCAGGCATGTACCTCGAATTGAGTCATTATGTTGGGGGTATGCAAACCAAACTCAAGCGTAGTTTATCCTTGTTTCAAGCTTGTGTAAAAATGAAACCAACTCGAAGCATATATTTTTCCCATGTTTTAAGCTTGTGAAAAAATGAAACAAAATTCATGTATACTCAAGCATAGTTTCCCATGTTTCAATCTTGTGTAAAAATGAAACCATTCCCACTTTACCTCTTGTGATTGCCATTTTTATAAGCATGTTTTTGCCAAATGAGCCTTAGTTTTTTCATTCCATCGTCACCATCTCTTTGGTCGATCATATGATTTCACTTGGCTATTTTACCCTTGCCTAAGGAACATCCACACTGAGTGGTCTTATTAGCCAGCCTCCTGAACTTTACATGTTTTTCATAGTTCCATAATGACTAGAAATAATTGTTATCCTTTTATATTATTATTTCCTCCAAGTGGAGTCCTCTTTCAGCTCTTTTTAGACTCTCAAAATATGAAAAGATTGATGATCACTTATCTTTTCGAACTCGTAAAATTAAATGAAAAGACGTATACTCAGTATAAGTTTAACCCTTTTCCAGACTGAGATAGACTAGTTATGAAAATGGAATACCTTAGTCAAACATGACTAAGAGGTTCTCTTGAATATTGTTTTCTACCTTTACAGATTCGAGAGACTATCTACGGAAAGGGATCTCTGGAGTTTCCATTTTGCGTCTTTTTCAAACTCTGTAAACATGAAAAATATGTTGAGTTACCCCTTCGTCAGACTCGTAAAACTAAAACAACAAATGACTTGTCATCATGAGGAGACCGAGCTAATCCTTCTTATGTTTTGTTAAAAATAATAGGATGGATTCATCCAAAGGATGAACTTATACGACAAGCATATGGTATCCTATTCAATATTGGGATTAAAAATAAAGAGGTACTTGCTAGAAATAGTTGGGGGGGGGGATGGAAGTAAACATATATCTTGTAATTTGTATAAAGGCACCATGTCACTCTTAAACATGACACTTTCCATATCTCATGTTAGGTTTGGGTTATCCTCACTTTGTCACTTGTCTTACCAGGTTTTGGAAACCATTTTTCTCTCATATGATTATATCATATTATCACGATGACCTTTATGTTGAGTCAAATGTTTCCAAATTCTGTAGTCGTTTCATTGATATGTTCAAGAGAAGTCCCATCTACAATTCAAACCACTTATACCCAATTTTACTTTTCTACCACAATCCTGAATCACTCTTGCCAACTCTGAAAAATCCTAAGTTTCGTATCGATGATGTGGGAAAAATTATGGGCCTCCTTCGATTGATCACTTCATGTCGATTCCAGCTCATTATCTATGATAATGATCTAGAAATTTTGTTTCAGTACCTTGGATCTTGCGTACCTCAATGGGAGGTTCTTTGCATTCAATGATAGGTTCACATCAGTGGCCTTTGATCAAATGATTCTGTGAGTGTTCGAATTTAGTTTCATTGTTCACACTCGTAGATTGTGTTTTCATACCTTTAGATCCATTTTCATCATTGGTGGTTTCTCTCATGCCTATTAATGGTTCACATCATTGACTAGTAATCAGGTGGTTTCTACCATGTTCGACTTCAACCCATTTATTCAGTTGGTTATATTCATACTTTGGTTGGATCAGGACAGAGATGAAGACCTTGGGTTTCATTTGATAAATCCAGACTACATGGAGTTATTAAGTATTCATGATTCTACACATGATCCCTTCTATTCAGATCGTTTCATCCATGCTATGGATTCATACAAATGATACCTTCTATTTGGATGACTACGTCCATACTGTGGATTCATACACATGATCCCTTCTATTTGGATGGTTGTATCCATGCTGTGGATCCATGCACATGATCCCTTCTAGTCAGATGGTTGCATCCATGTCATGGATCTATGTATTGTTCGATGCTTACACTTTGATCATACTTACATTAAAAATGTCAGATATATTGTATTATGTTTGATTTGCAAGTATCCCGACGATGGCTCTCCAAAGTCCTTGCCTTGATTTGTAAAGAATTTCAGCCATCACTTCTCGTTCTAACTTCATGCTTTAAGGGGAATTCAGTATAGAGTATTTTGTCGCACTCCCAGTCTCATATCTTAAGTGTCGCAGTTTGTGTCATCAATGTCACAAGTGTTGCAAAGTGAAAAAAGCCATCAAGAACAATGTATTCACCATGAAACATGTTTAGAACCATCCCCGAAGGAAGAAGAAGGCTTTCCTTGAAGGAATTCTAAAGAAATTATCTAGAACCTTGTTTTGCAAGTCCAACACTACTTTTAGAAGACAAAACCATGTTGGTAACCTTTTGTCTAACTAGTGACTAGTGTTACCAGCATGCCTTTTGATAGGAAAATACGTGCTAGCCCTCTTCAAGAATTTTTTTCCTAAAATGGAGGAGAATCTTGTCCCACTAGAAGTCTCTAGAACGACGAGTTCGTTGTAGTTGAATGAGAATTAGAGTGAGACCTCCCGTTCCTGGTTCTTGATCCTACTTTAATGGATCTTCCCCTTGAAATGTGGAACCTCTCCCTCCCTTTATGGATCCTCAACTCACTCTCCTTCCCTATAAATCAAACCCTTTCCATATACTTTTGGTTAGCTATTGGTTGGCTATTGCTTGGTTGCATTCCTAGTATTGAACTATGCCCAAATGTTGCCCATTTTGCTAAGGAGAAAAGAGTGCTTGAAGGTTAAGGCTATGACTTGGGAACTCACATAAAGGAGCCTTCCAACATAAAGGCTTAAGTGGTTATAGTGATCTCTTTACTATCTATTAATAATACATTATGTGTTTTCTTTCCATAAATGTGTTGATTATAGCTCATTTGGTATAATAATCCTTGATATGTTATATGGTTTATATTGCAATGGTTTTTGCCATGTATGTGTTTGTTGTTTCCACATGATTCTCCTTTCAAGTATTCGTCCACATCGGTGAAGAGGAGATCGATCTTGGAAGTGATAGAATTAAGGATGACACCAATGGATTTTAAAATCAGAGTGAGGTAGGCCATCTACCCTCCTTTGTGTTTTCTAGTATAGGCTAGGAAATTTTGCACATATTTGTCTAGTTTGTTGCTATATCTTCCCATAGGAGTAGAGTGATCATTTTTGTCTCCACAACAATGGCTTTAATGACTAAGCTTGTAGAGACTGAATCATTCTCTTTCAAGGAAGAAGTAGAGCAACTTGTATGGGTTAATGCAATGGTGGAGGAATCTAAATCCATTATAAAGAATAATGCTTGGGAACTGGTTTGAAGACCAACAGATAAATCAGTTGTGGGTTGGAGATGGATCTTCAAGGAAAATCATGTAGCAGATGGAAGCATAAAAAAGTAAAAGGCCATATTTTTGGTCAAAGGGTACTCTCAAGTTGTGGGGATTGACTACGAGGAGACCTTTGCTACTATAGCAAGGTACTAATTCATCAAATCAATTCTTTCTCTAGTTGCACATATGGGGTGGAAGATCCACCAGATGGTTTTGAAAACAACATTCCTTAATGGAGTTATTAAGGAGTAGGTATATATCGATCAACCATAAGGCTTTGAGACTTTTAATTATGAGTCTCATGTGTGCAGACTCAAGCAAGCATTGTATGGTCTCAAGCAAGCACCTAATGCTTGGTACACTAAGATTGATAGCTATCTCATCGGTTTGGGCTGCACCAAAAGTGAACCGGATGAGAAACTATATCGTATATTGGCAGAAGGAAAATTGTTGATTATTTTCATATATCTTGATGAGTTGATTTTAACTGGCGATGAGTAGTTGATCAGACCTTGCAAGGAGGAAATTGCAAGAGAGTTTCAAATGAAGGAAATGGGTTTCATGCACTACTTCCTCAGATTGGAAGTATGGCAAGGTTGTGGGAAATTGTTTGTCTCTCAAGGCAAGTATGTTGACAAGATAATTCAAAGATTTCACATGGACAATTGCAAACACATGGAGACACCTCTAGCGACCAACTAGCGGAAAGAGGATGACACTTCAAGAGAGGAAGTGGATGTTATTATTTACCGATAATTGGTGAGTTCACTAATGTATCTTGTGAACACACGACCAAATATGTGCTTTGAAGTCAACTAGTTGAGCCAAGCTATGGTTAGGCCAACCAAATTGTATTAGAGTGAAGCTAATTATGTTATACAATTCGGTGAATGGAAGAGAGAAAATACCAAGTTGGGAGTGCTTATGTTTTGATTTGGTAGAGGAGGAAATAAGGAAGAATACCAGAGATAGGACTTCATGGAAGGGTGAGGATGAAGAAAAAATTGTATTGGATAGAAAGCAAAAGAAGGGAAAATGGAATAAATCCCAATACAAAACTAGAATCTAGTCAAGGGGGCAAGAAGAAAGATTTGTAAAAAAATTAAATGCTTCCATTGTCAAGAATTTGGGCACTATGCCATGAACTGTCTACATAATAAAAAACACAATAATACCTTAGAGGAGCAGTAGGTGAAGCTTTGGCTCCATAGTTCACACTTCAATTTAACCTCATTGCATGCATTGCCAACACAATGATGGGCTGCATGTGCTACCTGGATTCAAGTGCATCATTCCACATGACGGGCAATAAATATTTTTTAGATGAACTAGAGGAGAAATATTTTCATGTGCACATCGAGATGGGGGAAGACAAAAGATATAGCTTGACCGAGATTGGTACAATCACCTTTTAGAGGGAGTCGTGCTTCCCCCTCAGGCTCAAGGATGGCATGTTCATTTTAGGCCTAAAGAAAAATATTGTCTTTGTTGCAGTGTTCGAAGACTGTGGCTATGATGTGATATTTAGCAAAGGAAAGACATTACTGAGACACAACCATGAACTAGGTGAAGTAGATCGAGGTTCATGTGAAGAACCTATACAAGCTAGATGTGGAGGATTGGGTTGCATTGACCACAAAACCTGAGAAGTTGTAGAGTCGTGATGTTGGTGAACTTTGGCATAAAACACTTGGTTATTTACATCATGGCACTTTGAATATCATGCAACAGATAACCACATGCCTCCTCAAATGAGCACTTGAAGCAACGATATATATGAAAAGGATGTACCTTGGGGAAGTACACATAATCCACATTCCATGATCAAGACAAAAAAGTACATGAAGTCCTATAAAGGATTCACTTTATGTTTATGGACCTTTCTCAATAGCCTCCATTGTCAGGCACAAATATTTTGTCATTTTTATTGAGGACTTGTGAGGAAAGTGTTGGATCTTCTTCATGGAGAAGAAGGATGAGACATTCTCCAAGTTCATAGAATTCAAAGCACTTGTTCAGAAATAAATGGGCAAGAAGGTGAAGCCTCTTAGGAGCGATAATGGAGGTGAGTACGTGTCAAATGAATTTAAAAATTTATATGAAAAAGAAGGAATTCGATTAGAGTTGACAACACCCCCACAACCCACAACAGAATGGAGTGGCTAAGAGAAATAACAATAACATTGTGGGAGCAATGAGGGAAATGTTACATGATTAAGTCCTACCTTTGAATTTGTGGTCTGAGGGAGAAACCCAGATGTGTCGCACTTCAGGATTTTTGGAGCCTTTATTTACTGCCATGTCTCCAAAGGTTCAAGGAAGAAAGTAGAGTCGACAACAAAATTGGGTGTTAATGTGGGATACAGAGAAACTCCCCACAAATACTGTGTGTACTTCACATCCATGATAATGACAACTGAGTGAAAAGATGTAAAATTTGATGAATACAAAGTGGTACAGTTCTCTCTTGAGAGATGGGAGATTCAGATCCTAATAAGAGAGTAGCTTTTAGCTCCAAAGGAGGAACCTTAAAAAGTTGTGGAGCACCCAAAAAATGAGGAGCAAAGAGTGGAGACAACCACTCAATCATAACCATCTAGAGAATGCATGAAAAGGATCAAGGAAGATGAGAGACTTATGCAGAATGTGAGGGAGAATGTGGGTTCTCCTTTAAGTCACTGTAGGTAGAGAAGGTCACCAGATGGGTACACTATCTACATGGCTCTAATGACTGAGCTTGTAGAGACTGAGGCCTCCTCTTTCAAGGAAGGAGTACAGAAACCTGTATGGGTTGACGTAATGGTGGAGTATGAATCCATTGTAAAGAATAGTGTTTGGGAAGTGGTCCCAAGACCAACAGATGGATCTTCAAGGTCAAGCATGCAGCAAATGGAAGCATAGAAAAGCATAAGGCTAGATTTTTGGCCAAGGGGTACTCTCAAGTTGAGGGGATTGAATATGATGATAACTTTTCTCTTGTAGCAAGGTACTCATCCATCATCCATCAGATCAATTATTTCTTTAACTACATAGGTGGGGTGGAAGATCTACCAGATGCATGTGAAAACAACATTCCTCAATGGAGTTATTAAGGAGGACGTGAATATCGAGCAACTAGAAGGATTCGAGACTTTGTGACTGGGAGTTTCATGTGTGGAGACTTGACGGAGCGTTGTATGGTCTCAAGCAAGCACAACGTGCTTCTTACACGAGGATCAATAAATATCTCATTGGGCTTCACCAAAAGTGAAGCAGATGCAAACCCCTCTATCATATCATGGTAGAAGATAAATGGTTGATTATTGTCTTATATGTTGATGACTTGATTTTAACTGGTGATGAGCAGTTGATCAAATCTTTTGGAATCAAGGACATGGGTCTCATGCACTACTTCCTCGATTTGGAAGTTTGGAAAGGTGATGGTGAACTGCTTGGGAACTTATGCCTAGGATATACTTGTAGTAGAGGAATTGAATTTCCCCAAGAATGGATGATGGGTTTTGCTTACTTTCTTTCTACTTATTTTACATATTGCTCTTCTAGTTTTCAGTTCATAGTTGCATTATATGTCTCAAGGCAAAAATGACCTAATTTTGATTTTTGTTAAATTTCTTATATTGAAAAAACTTTGGTTGATTATGTTATTAATCTAATTTTTTAATAATAAACCAAGACAAACCATCAAACCATAATACATTTTATATTCAAATATTAAAAATAAAAATATATATATTTTGTATTCAAATGAGAAATAATTTTATTAACCAAAAAAATTAATAAGTATTTTCAAAACCCAACTCTTAAATCTTTTAAGATTTTTTCACACTTTTAATAAACATTATTAAATAATTATATTTAAAACGATAACATTGTAAATCCACAACAAATTTGCAAACATTATTAAATAATTGTATTTAAAACAATAACATTGTAAATCCACAACAAATTTTCAAACATTATTAAATAATTGTATTTAAAACAATAACATTGTAAATCCACAACAAATTTTAAAACAATAACATTGTAAATCCACAACAAATTTTCAAGATCCCATTCAAATTTAAAAAACATTCATCCAAAATCACAAGTCCCATTCAAATTTTCATATCCCAGGAAATTCCCTTTATATATAGAGAAAATCCAGCAAAGATTTTTGTAAAGCCAATGTATAGTTGTTAAACTTCAAAATTTTAAGTGCTGAATCCATTTCCACCATCAAAAACACTATTCAAACATTGCCTCCACAAGATTTTTAAAACTTTTTTCCATAAATTCCGGCTACTTTTAACTGTCCAGAACATTCCTCCACCTCCCAAAATAACCAGTGCACTCCACCTCCCAAAGTAACCAGCGCACTGATAGCGGTTCATATTCTAATCATCATCCGGCTCATGTCCAGTGCACTCCACCTCCCAAAGTACATCATCCGGCTCATCTCATGACGGTGTGCAAAATTTTAATTTCAAGTGAAAAGCCTTGAAAGCTGGTGAAAAGGTTGTCTGGCGGTGTTGTGCGTTTCCATCGGACAACCTCCAGGCTTGGTTATCTCCATCACACACCATCCACTCTTTCGTATCCAAATTCAGAGACATTATATTCGATCCCCGCATCCTTGGAATAATTGTGATGCTGTGCTTTCCGTCATAGGCGGCTGCTACCCTATGTGAATAAAATTGCAAGCCGTGCGAAGTCAAAAGCTCCCACTGGCCATGAGTGAGATTTGCCTGCCACAACCCCATTACAGCGGAGGAACGCCAGCCCATCACGACACACAAAATAAATATTTGGCTCTTGTATACCGTAATAGTAATAATGTGCACCCGCCGCACTGCCATGTCCATTATTCGCCGGGGCATTCGCAAATTTCTTAGTTTTACAACAAACAAATCGGTTTGTGTGTCATAAGTTGTGAGCATATGGGTTGAGGTGTAGAAGATGGTGTTGCCATGCACAGTGGAATGGAATGGTCGCCTGAATAATCCGTAACTGATCTCTGAACACAGCCTTACACTCCATTTGTCTGTGGCGGAGCTGTAGACAAGAGAATGTACCTGACCTGATCTCACTTCTCCCCACACCATTACTTTATAAGTTTTAGTTGCACTGTCTACAACTATGTTGATGGACATGGAAGGTGTGCAGTTGCTCCCCCATAGTTTTTTCTTCAAACACGACTGGAGCCCAAGGCGCGTGCTCACCTTTGTATCGGGCAGCAGTTGGAAGGATCTTGTCAAGGCATTAGCGGCCACCATTTTTCCTTCACTGCTTACAAAGAGCATAAGACCGTCGGCAGTTCCCTGGAGAAGCCAACATGAATTAGTCAGATCCGCCTCATACATTGTCTGGAAAAAATACGACTTGTTAGAATGGTTGTTGAAGAGGCAAAAGTCGAAGGGATTCTGGGGACCGTCGGTGAGAGCAATCCAGGATTCCTGGTTTCTGCTGTCGTATAGTCGTTGAAAAATGTTGGACGACGAAACCATGTTGTGCCACGCAACACAAATTTGCTGGGCTCTCAAGACTTCGCAGATTGATAGGCGTGACAGAATGTCATGCAGAATCGCTTCGGGTAGACGGTCCAAGAGGCATTCCGTTGATCTATCCACGCGCCGCTTCTTGATTTGGGATGGGACTTCTTCCGTTGGATCATGAATTCTTGCGGTGTCGCAGCAGCTACCGTGGTGAATCTGGCTGTTGCATGATGTACCGTCGTCAATAGGATGACTTGCCTCTTCATCATAAATCTGAATCTGAATCATCTCGACCAGGCTTTTCATCGACATTGCTTAGATTCAAAACGCAGTGTCGGGCCCAATGAGCAAAGAAAGCGATAGCATGAATGAGCAAAGGGATCAATTTATTTATACATTCCTCCACGGAAACTAGAAATCAACAAACCTATAACTTTACTTAAACATTTCAGTCCCAGGTTGGAGATCCAGACGTTGGCATTAAAGATAAGTGGGACATGGTCAATTCCACTCCCTTTCATACCGGATCCAGACGTTGGCATTAAAGATAAGTGGGACAGATAATAAACCCATGGTCAATTCCACTCCCTTTCATATTTGTGTTTAAGGTATTTTTTTTGTGACGATATCCATGGTTTTGGCAGTTTTATTATTATTAATTAATTATATTTAAGACCGTTGCTGATTGGGCACCCCATTTTCAGTTCGGGCACCCCATTTCAGTTCGGGCACCCCATTTTCTAATATTGTTGGATTGTTCGCTTGAGACTTTTTACCCCATACGATTCCCATTTTTTAAAAACTAAGGGAATGGGTTTAGGGTTTTGTGAGTTTTATTAATTTTTTTTAAGTTATTATTTTGATTTGATATATACAGTTTTTTAATAAGTTGAAATTGTTTTTATGAGAATTTTTCAAATTAACAATAATAATTTAGATTTATTTTAATTCTTGATTTACCAAGTTTTAAGAGTACCAATTGTAGTTTATTTGTAATTTTATTTTAAAATGAAAAGAGATTTGATCCCTCTCTATATCTGGTAGATCCAGAGTTAAAATAGATTAGTGGGGTTTAATTATTGATTTTAAATTTTTTCTTTTATTAATTTTATTTTGACCTAGTCAAAATGTTAAACATTACAATATTTCTACCATACTTGGATCAAATGTTTATATATGAGTTAAGTTTACTATGAACCTCAAATATAAAGATTTTTTTAATAAAAAATGGAATAGTTGACGGGAAATCTTGGCCATTTTTGACAGGCCACATGCATCTACAAGAGATATGCATTTATGGTTAACCCTACTCTTCTTAAAACACCTTTCTGAATCACCGAATAGTCTCCATGAGTGCCATGAGTAAATCATGCCATTTATAGCACGCCACGTGCATCTACAACAGCTATGCATTTATGCTTAACCCTACTCTTCTTAAAACACCTTTATGAATGGTGGAATAGTCTTCATCAAGGCCATTTATGACAGGCCACGTGCATTCGCAACAGCTATGCATTTATGCTTAACTCTATTCTTCTTAAAACACCTTTCTAATAGCGGAATAGTCTCCGTGAGTGCCATGAGTAAATCAAGCCATTTATGGAGGCCACGTGCAGCTATGCATTTATGCTTAACCCTATTGTTCCTAAAACACCTTTCTGGATAGGGAATAGTCTCTGTGAGTGCCATGAGTAAATCAGGCCAATTGAAATAATAATTATTTTCCTATAACATTCTAATAGTATCTTTACCTATTTTCATATATAATTTTTGGCCTTATATGTAATAATATATTTACCCAATTACATGGGTTATTTTAATAATATTATTGGAATAATAAATTATTAAATAGATATAGATTACTAAAAAATATAAATTACTTATAAAATTATATTAGATAGAGGATATAACTTGTGAATTTAATTTTAAATGGACCTTGATAAATAAAAATAAAAATTAATCCACCTAAAATTTTACTAACTTCTAAGAATAATAGTAAAGAATTTTTTATATATCAAGAATATTACTTGTTTATAATAGTATTGGAATAATAGATTAATATATAAATATAGATCAATTAATATTAAATTAAATGAATTAAAAAATTTATTAATTTAATTTCAATTGGACCATTGGTTTTAAATGACAAATAAAAAATAAAATTATTATTAAATAATTATAAGATGTACCTATGATATTATTTTATTGTATTATATAATGTACCTAATTTAACTAATTCCTTAGAAAAATAATAATTAAATTTAACAAGAATATTTTTGGTTTGACTTGGGGCATTAAGTCAAAATTAGCCGTTGGAGTCTCTACACACACTATTTAACAAGCTGGGCTAGATTGGTTCTTCAACTTGTCCTGATGATGAACCCCACTGGTTGGTTCGAAATGCGTCGACAAAAGAATATTTATGTGATTTCGCCGAAAATTCTATAAACAATGTTATGGATCACAGAAGTCTAAATTCCTTAATCTTTTATATATGTTTTTTGCCTTAGTTACAAAAGTGTATAAACACTTGTTTCCTGAAGTGAACCCGCGTATATGTAGGTTTCCTCAGGCACAGTCGCGTATATACGCAGTCTGCACTAAGTACAGTAGCGTATATCTTGCAACTTTCAAGATTTATAAATTTTTGTGTCTCTGAAGTTTGTCTGGTGTTTTGAGTCAGTTTGAAACAGTCATTTTTGCCAGTATCATTTGTCTGTGTTACAACAAGCGTTTTACTCCGATTTCTCTCTGATTATAAGGAGTTTTGGTCTTGTTTTGTGTTTGCAAGCGTCATCATCTTTTTGCTAAAAGCACGCAAGATTTCTTGATTGGAATCTTGGCTGCTCTGATTTATCAGAGCAGAAAGATTGTTATAAATCTTTGTGTTCAACTTTGCTTTTGGTGACTTTTTTGTTTGCTTAACAAAATCGCTTTTTGTGACCATTTACTTCTTGATTTCATCAAAGTTGTCAATTGATGCTTTTTTGAAATTGTCTTTTTGATCTTTTTTGGTCTTTGTTACCAAAGCTTTCATTGCTGCTTTTGGTTGTTAAAAAGCCTTTTTAAACACATTTGTTTTTGTCGAGTTTTCATTCATTGTATGGTGTCAACTTGCAAAAGTGTTTCTTGCTTCTTGTTTCAATCGCAAAGTTTCAGTTTTTGTTGAGAGCATTTTCAAAAAGACTTTCTTGTTGCTACTTTGAAGAGAACTTTTTGAAAAGTTTTTGTTTTTCTTTCTTGAACTTGCTTTTCATTTGGTTTCCTTTTGGTGAGTGAAAGTGCTTTATGTTTATCTTGAGTTTTGTTTTTAGTATTTAGACGAAATGAATGGTAGCATCTCATATTCAATCTAGATATTGTAAGTGGCAAAAGAAAATTTGAAAAGCAAAGCAACTTTCATTTTTTGTTTTAGAGTTGTTTTCAATCTTGCATCAAGCATTTAGTTGTTGCATTAGGATAGATTTGCATCTCTTTAGGCATAAATAGTTTTGTTAACTTTTGGGTGTGAAGTGTGAATTAAAGAAAAGAAAAGAAAAGTTTATTTCATTAGAAGTTTCCTTTCGAACCCTATAGAAATTACTCTTCATCGAAAAACAATGACAAAGTGCACATGCATATAGTTAGGTTTTATTAATTTCTTTTGCGTCGAAAAAAAAACACCACTAGTTGCACTTCCATCATCCCTTGACTTAAAAAACAGCCCTTAAAATCAAGAGCTAACTAAAATTTACTAGAACTTTTTCTTTTAAGTTAAATATACCAACAAGTGTTAGGATTTTTGGGCCTTTGATTAGGTGAGTGGAGAGTTAACTCTCCAAGGCCGTATTAAATGTCAAACATAGGAGTCTGATTAACGAGAGAAAATTCAATAGTGTTAGGAAGACCAGGAAAGCTCTGGATCTGGGCGTTAAGCACGAGGGTCTGTGAAGATAGGGAAGAGAGATACCCCCTCTCCTACTTCTCCGAACTTACCTCACGATTGTTCCACGTGCCTTATGCGACGAGTTGGTATCCATAGTTGCTTCTCCTAGGGAACTACATAGGTGGCTGTGGAGGGGAATCCCGTGGCACCTGAGGTCGACGTTGTATCACTCTCAGCAGCACTACTAGAGGGCACCCTCGTGAAGCTTGGGGGCTTGCACCGGTGCAGACTGTTGTTAGGAGGTTAGCGTAACTTCCTCTGATACCTTCGCTAATAGGCCTGGGCCCTCATCATCCCATACTATCTTCGGAAGGCTCCTTATTTTTCACTTTCTCGTATTTTGGTGTCCAGTCCTAATCACCCGGAGCGGAAATACTTGAAATTTGTTTGACTGGTTGTATCTTTAGGGACTTTATAGTGGGTGCTCTGTGCTCTTAGTTGGCCTAGCTTTAAATTTTTTGAGTCTTTAGTTAGATTTTAAACAAGAAATTCAAAGTGGCTGACCGATCTCCTAGACGGTATCGAAGACTTCGTGGTCTTTCACCACCGAGTTTAGAGCCTTCTCCGAGAAGGCGCAGAGGTAATAATACTGGTGGGTTTCGTCCCACGACAATTGACGCATCGAGGATTGATCCTCCCCTCAGGGGCATTAGTATTGAAGCAAGGCTTGGTACTTCCATAGAACAAGAGAGGAACACTCCAGTTCTTTCTCAAGTTCGCTTACAAGTGGAGGATAATATTGAGGTAGAAGAACTTTCAGAGTCGTTAGCTGCTCCGAATTCTCCTCTACCATCCAGTCATCCACACGTATTGCAATATGTTGGGACTCCAACGCATAGACCATCAAGTCCAGGTTACGCTACGCGCTTACCTTCGATGACCACTACTGGAAGCATGGCTTCTACAAGTGCTTCGACTGTATAGACTCCCATATCTGTACAAGGGGGTGGGACTATTTCCATCCCTTCCGTCTCTTTATTCGGATCTTTTGCTAGCACTTCTTTTGTTGGGTCTACATCCATTCCATCCACGAGTGGAAATTCCCAAACCAATGCTTTTGGTTCTGGATACTTCCCATTTGGCGCCCATTCATAGGGCATTCCTTCAGCTCCGTTCGGGGCCGCCACGTCCATGATGAGTGGGTCGGCTTCGTTCCAAGGTTTTCCATTTGGAAGTGTTCATATACCACATTCCAACCCTACGATAGGATCTATGCCTTTTTCTTCAGTAGGACAAAGCATAAATCCTTTCCAAGGTTGGAATAACCCTGGGCTTAGTAGTGCCAGAACTGGGAATCCATTCTTTGGCCAATATGGGAATAGGCCATATACTACAGTTAGTTCATTCCAAAGTATTCCTCCCCTAGCTACGGCTTGGAATCCATATCAGGGGTTTTCAACTCCTTACAATCCTTTAGGAGGAAACTTTTTTGGGTATGGTGGATATACGGCTGGAGTTGGTCAAACTCCGAGTGTTGCTAGGTCACAAGGCTTGCCTTTTGGCTCAGCGGGTTCTACTGGTTACTTCGGGCAGCCTGGTGCCTTTCAAAATCCAGGCCAATCTTTTCATAGCTTTGGGAGTGCCGCCCAGTCAGGGTGGAATCCCCAAGCTCCTCCTAGACTTCCGTTTTTGGCAACGTTGAACTTGCCAGACCTCACTAAGTTAACTAATGACCCAATCAAGTATAATCCGGCCTGGCCTCTGGTCCCAACTAAAATCCCTTCAGATATTCCAAAATTCGAAGGGAAGAGTGGTGAGGATCCGGGCGACCACGTAACCACGTTCCACTTATGGTGCTCATCGAACTCCCTGATCGATGAATCGGTTAGGTTGAGATTATTTCAACGCACCTTGACTGGTAACGTGGCCAAGTGGTATATAGAGTTGCATGGGGGCAACTTTACATCATTCGCCGACTTAGCCAATATTTTCTTGAACCATTTTCAGTTGCCTGTCCGGTATGATGCCGGAACCGAACTACTGGCCACTTTTTGTCAGGATAGGGCAACTCACATTTCTGATCAAATTCAGGAATGGAGATGGAGAAAGAGGCTCATTAAAGCTGAAATCCCTCCGGAGTACTGTCTCGAGTGGTTCTTGAAGTCTTTGATACCTGAGATCTCCAAGGATGTCTCCATGTCTGGGGTCTATTCTGAGGAGCAAGCCAGTTTTAGGGCCCAGCAATTAGAATTATTCTACTCTCAGTCTGGGATCCTACAAAAATACTTGCCAGATGCTCCTGGGTCTAAGGTTGACGTAGCTAAGCGGAAGCCAGGTCCCCACGCAGATGGTATTGTTGGGTCAGTAGACACAAATACGGTGAACTTGTTGAATCAATTACAACAGTTGTCTTTACAAACTGCTTCTAACAACCAATTCACATCGTCTAACCCTTCCGCTTCCCAAACTTCTTCGATTAATGCTGTCCAATCTGATAACCCGAAAGGAAGTCAAAATTCCAATGGGAAAAAGAAAGGACGAGGTAAGAAAAAGAACCAGGATGGGAAGCTTGATGCAAATAAATCTGGCAATAATGCTGGTGGAGGTAGAAATGAGTCGAAAAAGAAAGTCAAGTTTCCATGCAAGTTGTGCAGTGGAGACCATTTAACTCATCTTTGCCCCAAGATTGAAGACGCTCAGCGCTTGTTAGGGCAGCAAGGGACTTCTAGTTCCCAAGCTGTGTTGACCAACCCTTTTCCCCAAGGGCAGCAACTTCTTGCTGGCACGAGTTCAAACCCTGGAACCTCTGCAGGGGGCAACTAGGAAGGGGAAAAATCATC
>APFE030066985.1:8342-44791 GCA_000404065.3 Pinus taeda
AAACTTCCCCATATTTCCAAAAAACGTCGTTTAGGGCCTCAAAATGATGTCGAAAGTTTAGGACCAAAAGAATTGCTAAAAATAGTAAGTTGTGCTACGATTAAGGAAACTGAAAGCGTTGAGAGAAACAATGGTGGGGGTCCAGGTGGACTTGGTAGGTGGCCACCAAGGTCCACCTGGATCATGTGCACCAATACTTCTGGAGCAGAGACAGAACTTTGACTAGGTTGAATTATACCAGCCTCTTGCATTTCTGCAACCATACGTTTGATTTCACTCTTTTGGGCATATGGATATCTATAAGGCCTGATGTTTGAAGGAACACTTCCTGGAATAAAATGAATAGCATGATCATGATCATGAACATGTGGGAAGCCTGTGGGAGTCTCAAATACCTTGGAATGATTTTCCAAGACCTTTTGGAGATCTAGAGAAATAGATGATTTCGATGTGGGAACCTCTAGCGAACATAATTGTGAAATTACGCCTCATTGTTCTTTCTTTAGAAGATTTGTCATTCCATTAGAGCTAATTATGTTTCTTGGCTTCCATGTGATACCTCTTAATTCAACTTCCTTTCCTTCCGAAGAAAATTTCATGAAAAGTTCTTCAAAATTAAAAGCTATTGTAGCCAAGGATTGTAGCCATTTGACTCCTAGTACAACATCAGCACCAACCATTGGAATGGAAAGCATTGGGATATTCAATACATATTCTCCCATGGATAGCTTGATATTATGCCACTTTCCTGAGAAATTTATGGTTCGTCCACTTGCAACCATCACTTGACACTCTGGTGCTGGATATAGGAAGTAATTCAACTCCTTGGCTATCTTACAATGAATAAAATTATGGGTATTGCTCGAATCAATCAACACTATTACCCTTTTCTTCTCTATATGTCCTTCTATCTTCATAGCTTGAGGAGTGTTAATTCCGGCCAATGTATTACAAGATATGGTCGGATTCATTTCTTCTTTCTCTAGGGTTTGTTCCTTGTGTATATCCTCTTGTTTTAACATTTCTTATTCCTTTTCTTCCTCCTCTTCGCGATCTATGTAAAATAAGTTCTTCTCGGCACACTTATGACGTTTAGTGTATTTTATATCACAACTTTAACAAAGTCCTTTTGCTCTTTTTTCTTCCAATTGTTGGGGTGTCAACCTTGTAGGTTATGGAAGGTTAGGGGAAACAACACTTCCATCCTTATGGTTGTGAGTGGTAGGCTTCCCTGTTGCCATAATTTTTCTTTCCATTTTTCTTTCCAACCTGAATGCTTTCTCCAGTGAGTCAGGTTACCTAAGACAAACCTCATGTTAAATGTTATCCTTTAAAGTCCCTATGAACACATCAATCCTACGCTCCTCTGGAATATCTTTTACCCTTATATTCAATTTTTGGAAGTCCTCAACATATCGATCTTTGGAACATGGTGGGTCTTGAATCCAATGTTAGAGTCTATGAAATCATGATTAACATTTATTTTGTTCTCATCATGAGTTTCCTTTACTACCATTTCACCATTACTAATCATTTCTTGCAGCAACTTAGTCAAATCTATCTTCAAATCTTCCATGTCACGTTTTAGTTTTTCTTCTATACCAATCCATCTTAGCATCCATGCCATTCATCATAGATTCCATGACATCCATCTTAGCTTCCATGCCACCCATGTTAACTTCCACACCATTCATATTAGCTTCCATGCCATTTATCTTAGCTTCTATGCCTTTCTTTAAACCATCAATCTTAGCTTTTGTTACCTTTCGTGAGAGTGAAATTCGTTGCATTTGGTCTCGTAATTTTGATATATCATGTTTCATTTCTTCCTCTTATTCATGATTCATGCTAGAGATTTCAGGTTGCATACTAGGTGTTTCCATTTTCTTTCTTCTGGGCATCAATTAATGATAATTATGCTTCACTATGCCCTTTGAACTTCAAACTATTTTTTTAACTCAAACTTATGCAAAATTTTAAAAAGACTACACACCTCTTTTTGCTTTGTAGAAGCTTGATATTGAATATGTTTTATCCCTGTGATTGCGAATCTCTAAGGTCTGAAATTTCTTCCCGTGGTATCCCTCTGATTCCTCTTTCCAATGCCACTAGTCTGACCAAAATTGGATTCTCCAAGAAAGAGTTATGCCCAATATCCCAGGATGACCTGATTATATAATTTTTCACTAGAGAAAACTTGTACAATGTGCCATGTGTCACTTTTTTCACATTCAGATCTGTTTGGAATGTAATTCAGGAGTTTGCAAAAAACCTAACTTCCTCAGATTATATCTCTGAAAATATAGCGAGAGAAGACCTAAAATTCGGACCTGAGGTTCAGAATGATTACGGCTCAAATAGCCTTTTTTCTAGCTTCTAAAAGTTTGTATAGAAAATGTTATAGTGAAAATACCATGATGACCTATTTGGAGTAGCGAAACCCTAGAATCCAAAGCTCTCATACCAAATGTTAAGAACCCGCTTACAAAAATATATAAATATAGATCAACGACTTCAGAATCAACCTCTTCTAGGGGGAAACCTCCTTTACATTACATAAATGAAAAATTCTTGGATGATACAAATGAAAAAACCTCCTTTCTATATATAGGAGTCTAAGGGGTCACAATATAATCAAAGTTGACATAACAATAATAATATAAGAGCACAATAATAACAGTAGTGGGCTTCTATGAGGCACAATAATAACAATATGGGGACAATAGGGGCACAAGAATAATAATAAGCGCTACAATGACAATAGTAATGGGGGAATCACTAGTATTATAGGGACCTAACAATAAGTGTATGGTTCTTAGAGAAGATACGATGTCTCATTTCTCTTAATGGAATATATTTCCTCATATGTTTCCTTAACTCAGTGTTTCTACTTGATTGCTTCTTCAAAAAAGTGAGTTGATAAGTGAATAGTGCATAATTTTAATGAGTGCTTAACTCTTAATATATATCTTGCAAACTTCTCATATTTCTAGGAATTTAATTAGAACTATTAGTAGATCAAGGATTAGGAATAAATAGAATCGATGAGTTCCATGCTTCTCCTTGAGTTAATTTCTTCAAGTTCTTAGTATATTACTCATATCTAGTGATCGTACTTTTGAAACTTGCCACTAATTTTGTTTTCTTCTATTGCATCTTCAATATATGGAATTATTGTTCCAATGGCTATGGACTTGTATATACCTCTATCCCATGTATCTTCTTCTTTAAACTCTACCTATTTGTTGATTATCACTTTATTGGTTATTAAACTATATAGTTTGTAAGCCTTGGACTATTCATTATACCCAATCAAAATACATTTCTAACTCCTATCATTCAATTATTGCCAAGTTGTTTTGGTACATGGACATATGCTATGCAACCAAAACTTTGAAATGCTACAGAAAAACTCACACCCATCCATGCTACCTTTGGCGCTTTATTTCTCACACTTCATGTGGGTAACTCATTCAAAATATAAATAGAACAAGCTATTGCTTCTCCCCTAAATTCATGTGACAAGTGTCTCCCTGTTATGAAACTAGCTCACAAAAAGATAGAAAAGATAGATAGACAACTTAGAAATAAGCCTCTTCGTGGGGGAAACCTCCTTTACATTACACAAATGAACAATTGTTGGATGATACAAATGACAAGATCTCATTTCTATATATAGGAGTCTAAGGGGTCATAATATAATCAGAGCCAACATAAAAATCATAATGTAAGGGCACAACAATAACAATAGTGGGCTTCTATGGGGCACAATAATAAAAATATGGGGACTACATGGGCACAAAAATATAATAAGGAGGTTGTACTAATAACAATAAAGCATTGTACTCGTAGTATAGGGACCTAACATGCCCCTCTCCTTCAAAAAGTTTTGTCCTTAACACTTGAGTAGTTATCGACGCTTCTATATAAAATTATTTTCCCTCCATGTGGAATTTTCAGTAAGTAAGTTCTTCCACTTGATGAGATACTTTGAAATTGGTCGATTTCGTAGCTGTCAGATTCTTGTTTCTGTGACTGGTCCAAGCTCGAATACGATTTTTCCTTCTTCGTCAAGTTCTGGAAATATTGTTTGACCTGGGACCTTCTTCAGCTTTTCAATGAATGGCCACACTTCTTCATCCTTCTTCCACTCATTCGTTGCTTCGTTTATCCAATCTGGTTGGATAATATAAATAGCAAAATACAATGCTTCGACATCCTCATCCTTTCTTGAGAGTGCATCTCCAACAACATTTTGCTTCCCTTTTTTGTAGATGATTTCAAAGTCATAACTCAACATATTTGTGACCCATTTTCTCTTGTCTTCTAAAGATAATCTTTGTTCTAAAAGGTATTTAAGACTATCATGATCCATTTTTACCTTGAAGTGTCTTCCCATTAGGTAAGGTCTCCATTTCTTAAGTGCCTGTAGTATTCCCAACATTTCCTTCTCATAAATAGCTCACTTGAGATGTAGTCATAAAAATACCCAATCACCTACATCAAAACTTCTTTCATTGCAATGTTGATCTGTTCGTTGTTTCATTTGATTCTGCACCAAAGTGGCGTTATCCCTTAAAAGCTGGAGAACTTGTTGCTGATGATCGATGTGATATTTAACTACTAGAACCTTTTTCTTCTTGATATGTCCTTCTATCTTGAGCATTTGAGGAGTGGTAATTTCTTCCAATGCATTACAAGATATGGTTGGATTCATTTCTTGATGCTCGATGTGATATTTCACTTCTTGAACATTTTTCTTCTTGATATGTCCTTCTATACTGATAGTTTGACGAGTGGTAATTCCGGCCAATGCATTGCAAGATATGGTCAGATTCATTTCTTCTTTCTTGATGTGATCTTTCACTTATTGAACCTTTTTCTTCTTGATATGTCCTTCTATCTTGCAAATTTGAGGAGTGGTAATTCTTGCCAATGATTTACAAAATATGGTTGGATTCATTTGTTATTTCTCTGGGGTTGGTTCCTGGTGTATATCCTTTTCTTTTGATGTTTGTTGATTATTTTCTTCCTTCTCTTCATAATCTATGTAAAATAATTTCTTCTCAACACACTTATGACCTTTAGTGTATTTGCTATCACAATTGTAACAAAACCCTTTTTCTCTTTTTTCTTCCAATTGTTGTCACGTAAACCTTGTAGGATGTGGAAGGCTAGGAGAAGAAAAAATTCCATAATTATAGTCGTGAGTGGTGGGATTCCTTTTTTCCATAATTTCGCTTTCAATTTTTCTTGCCAACCTGAATGCCTTCTCCAATGAATCAGGTTCCCAAAGACAAACCATCTTTTAAAGTCCCTATGAAGACATCAATCCCTTACTTCTCTTGAATATCATTTACCCTTATATTCAATTTTTTTAAAGTCCTCAATGTTCTCTGCCATTAAACCCTTTTGTTTGAGATTTATCAATTGGCTAAAGAAGGTGTTACTCATTGTATCCTCATAATGTGCTATCATTTCTTCCATGAAAACTGACCAAGTGACAAGTTCTTTATGAGAACAAAGCTCTTTATATCATAAAATTTGATTTGGTTATAAATATAAATATGAAATATGTACCTTTCATAACAGTTGAACCTCATGTAGATCAAAATATTGCTCCATCTATAGTATCCAATTTACCAGATCCTTGCCATCAAACTTCCTCATATCGCCTTTTCTTCATTTTAGGAACTTGATCTTGAAACAACTGTAACTCGGTAATTTCAGATTTCCATGTTCTAAAATTACTTCCTGCAGTAGCCCTCTTAGTGCTCTTTCTAACCCCGCAAGTATGATAAGAATTTTATTCTACAAGAAAGGGTTAGGCCCAATCTCCTAAGATGACCTAATTATATAACGTTTGAGTAGAGCAAACTTATACAGTGTTCCATGCGTCATTTTTTTTACTTTTGGATCTGAAAAATATACAAACAAAACCACAGTCTGTCCTCTTTCTATAACTTCTTACTAAATTTCAATTTGCTGCTCAGATAGAAAGTTATGATGATTTTCCCATGACCACCTATTTAGAATGTAATTTGGGAGTCTGAAAAAATCCTAACTTCCTCAGATTATATCTCCGAACATATAGCAAGAAAATATCTGAGATTCGGAATCAAGCTTCACAAAGATTTCAGCTCAAATGGGTTTTAATTTCAAAGTTTGAACCCTTGTAGAAAAAATATTATAGCGTAACTTCCATGATGACCTGTTTGAGATGAAATTATGGAGCTTACAAAAACCCTAACTTCCTTAGATCATATCTCCGAAAATATAGAGAGACAAAATTGAAATTCTGACTTGAGGTTCAGACGGATCTATTCTCAATGGGTTTTTTTGTTCGCTTTTGAAAACTTCGTAGCGAAAAAGTTATAGAAAAAATTCCATGATGACCTGTTGGAGTAGCGAAACCCTAGAATCTAAATCTCTGGTACCAAATGTTATGAAACCAACTCACAAAAAGATAGAAAAGATAGATAAACACTTTAGAAATAAGCCTCTTTGAGGGGGCAACCTCCTTTACATTACACAAATGAACAATTCTTGGATGATATAAATGACAAGACCTCTTTTCTATATATAGGAGTCTAAGGGATCACAATATAATAAGACCCGACATAACAATAATAATGTAAGGGAAAAATAATAAAAATAATGGGCTTCTATGGGGCACAATGATAACAATATGGGGACTACATGGGCACAACAATATAATAACGGGGTTGTACTAATAACAATAAGGGGTTACACTCATAGTATAGAGACCTAACACTCCCTTTGAATATTTTTCCGTTTCACCATGTTCCTTTCCATGATCATAATAGTTCTCCTTTTCCTCTTGGATACACCATTATGATGTACTGTATATTTGGCCATGATTTGTTGTTTTATTCCATATACCTTGTAAAATTCATTAAAATTCTATGAATCATATTCATATCCTCTTTCTGAACTCAAGAATTTAATCTAGTGGCCATTATGTTTCTCCACTAGTGACTTTATTTTTTTGAAAATATTGAATTCTTCTAATTTCTTCATAAGGAAGTACACCCAATCCATTCCACTATACTCATCCATAAAATCTAGAAAAAAATAACTTCCTCCAAGTTATTGAGTCTACATTGGTCCACACAAATTAGTATGAAACATCTCTAGGGTATCCTTTTATGTGTGGGATATACTTTCAAGGAAATTTTCTCTGTTGCTTTTCAAGAATGCAACTCTCATATATTCCAATTGCCTCATGGATGGAAGGGATACCTCTTATGAACTTTTTCTACTGCAACAAAATAAAACTAGAAAAATGAAGATGAGTATTTATAGAACACCATAAATAAAATTAATTGAAGTAGGGTTCCCTTCCATAAAATGAAGAATCCTCTTTGCCAAAAGGCATGATAAGTGGATACATTTTTTTCTTTCTCATCTAAATTAGAAAAATTCAATTCTTATTAATATGCTTATCATATAAAAAATACTCTTCTCCCTTAAGGATTTCATTGTCTATTTTTTGAGTTATTTAGCCAATACTAATTAGGCTATTTTTTGAACCTCAGGCATAGAAGACATATGATTTATGTTGTTGTTGGAATTTTTTGGTCATGATACTGACCACTCCTTTACCCTTCACATCAACAAAAAAGTATGTAACTAATTTAAATTATGTTTTCACTAATTCATCTAAACTAAATCAAATGTCTATTGTCAGTGATGTGATTACTATAGCCACACTATACAAACCATACATCATTTGAATTTTCATGGGAAAAAAATAGGTAATGAACATATCCTTTTCATTTTTCTTAGATATATTTGAATAATTGACATTTTTTATTCTTGGCTAGTTTAATTCTTCCATCATTCACTAGTGTAATGACCTAATTTATTGCAATAATAACATTTTACATTAGATTTATCATATCTATGGATTCTCTACCAACTTTTAATATTGCTCCCCCTTTCTTGTTCTAAATAATTTTCAACATTTTTCTAGCTCCTGTCTCTATCAACTTTTACTCTACCTATGGTTTTTGATCTTTCTTTGCCTCTAGAAAGAGAAACTTGAGTCTTCAATTCATTTTCAACCATGAAATTGTCATTTTTATTTATTTTCAATTCGTGGGAGAGAATAAAACCCATCAAATTGTATATAGAGAGATAAGTTAGATCCTTTTCTTCTTTGATCATTGTGACTATAGAAACAAAGCTCCTTTTGTATAGGGTTTTGAGAAGATTTTTGACTACCTTCTCATTCATCAATTATTCATCATATATCTTAAACTAATTTATAGTGGTTGTTACCTAAGGTAGGTACTGATATATTTATTCTAATTCCTTCATTACTAGGATTTCAAAGTCTCTTATCAAAATTTGTAGTTTCATTGTCTTCATCTTAGTGAATCTCTAATAGGGGCTCTCTAAGATATCCCATGTGGATTCAAATAACTTCCTAAGACAAATATTGGGGAATATGGTTTCATCCAAAGAATTATGGATGAGATGTAATAACTTTGCATCATTATTTTTGTATTCCCTTAAATCCTCTAGACATTTTTCAAGAATTGTTTGGCCATTATGTCTTTCATTTCTATACTCCCATGAGATACATTATCCCAAACTTCTTAAGCCCTCAACAATTTCATCAATTTTATCAACCACATTTCATAGTTCATCCCTATGAACGCAAGAATCTAAACAAAGTTTTGGCTTCATGAATCCATTTCTTCCAATTTTTCAACATTTTCTCTTTTCATGTTATTGAATCTTGCTTCTATGGTCTTTCACTTAATGGTTATTTTATCCTTGCAAGTTGCTAAATATAGTTTCCATATTCTTTCAGTTGTTGGAAAATAAGGGTTAAATTTATTGTTAATCTAATACCTCTAATTAGTCTAGAGAATCATCTCTCTCACAAATGTGTATTTGATGGGCTTGTTTCTCTCTAATGTGTGCTCATTTTCCAACACATTTGGAATTTATTTGACACACTTCTCTATAGCACAAACTCCTCTTCCAACACATATGGTGGCTCCACTAAGGAAAAATACATCAATTACATAGAAATAATGCAACAGTTTCGAAAATTACTCATGAAAACAGCAGTTATCGTTCACTCGTATCACTCGGAATATAAACCCTCAATCCATAGCTTAACTCATGATCGCACTAACTTTAGGATCCACAATGATTAGCTCTTTAAATCTATAGGTTTCACAAATTCAATTAATCTAATGTGGAATAAAATGCACTCGAATAGATGTTGATCTAAGTGTTTTCATTGATGTCGAGTATAAAGATTAGGGGGAGCTTGTTGGATAGCATCAATTGGTTGTGTTGATGTCAAATAGCCACTAGAGAGTGCAAATGTTTACAAAGTCTTATTGTGGCTGCAAGTTACTGATGAAGGATTTAATGGCCTATATTTGAAGGAAATTTGTTTACAAGTGACTTGATCTAATGTTCATGCAAATTGAATAGTTGGACATCCCTCTCAAAGATCCATCTAATAGTATATGGCACTCTGAAAAAGTCCCAAGCGATCAAAAGTTATGGTAGTTTGAAGTTTGGTAAGTTTTGAAAGCCTTCTGGTTCTATAGCATAATAGAAGGTGCGAGAAGGATATTTTTCCTCTAATTGACGTAAATATTTGAAAGTGCACCACCGAGCTTTTGGTTGTAGGTCCAAGTGATGCCATGGGTCCATAGTTGGCAAAATAAATGAGATTGGAATGTTTCGAGTAGGTGACATACTCTAGGGTTGAACAAAGGTGTAGTTGACAACTCGACAGGATGGAAAACCAAATGAGCAAGACAAAAATCTCTCATTAGTCAATAAGTGTTGCATCACACTAAGTTTAGGAATGAAATTAGTGATGTTTTGGGTGGTATATAGAGGCCGCGGTGACAAACTCAACAGGACCAAAAAATGATAGATCTCAGTTCCCTCGGGTTTCATTAACAAAGGTATTTGCTGTAAAAAATAAGATAATAGGTTTTCCTTCATACAAATGATGGGGTGGCATAGTGACAAGTGATTGAATATGATTGGATTATGAGGATGATGTGGCATCTATATGGTGGTAATGCCAACATGACATGGCATGATGTGGAAATGACACATGACATGTAGATTTGGTAATTTCGGGTGCTAAGTGGCCCTTTGACAAGTAACACATGGAACCAATTAAAAGGTGACAAGTGGCAATGTAATGATGAGGTAAGACAACTAGAACAACACGTCATCATGATGTAGAAATAAAAATGTTCGCTAAGGTTTTAAGTATTTTGTGGTTGACAGAAGGGGCAAGACAAAAATCAAGTCACCAATAGAGGTGAAATATCACGTCCCGCTATTGAGGTTTAGGTAGAGTGTTCCATGTAGACTTGGAGAAGGTACATACTTGACAGACTCTAGCAGATAGAGATATATCGAGTACCTAACATAAAAGTTCACGTTGCACTATGGAGGTATTGTTTGAGAGCTTTGGCACTATGAGTTTTTGGGCACAATGTGAGACAAATGGCATGGGATAACGATTCTTCATGAAAATAGTTTATAACATAAATTTTAATTTATAGGATTTTTTAGTTAACAAAGAAATTAATTACAAAACACGAAGTGCAGGAACCCCCTCCATTCCATGCTATGACAAGTGGATGTACGCTAGGCATGATTCAACAAAAAAGACAATATGGCCCCATAAGGGACTGGCATATTGCAGACAAATGGAGTTGAAATAGCCCAATGATGAGGAAACAAGTGGAAGAGAGGTGGTGATGACATGTAAAGCATGATGATGTGGTGTCATGGTAGCATGACATCTCATAGGGAAAAAGGGCTTATTGGGTGGCCAAGTGGGTTGAATCTAAGTGACATGTTACACCACATAGATATTTCCATGTGGAAAATTATGATGTCAATAGAAGACATGGAAAAGCATCAGGATTTGTGCCAAGGGTTCAGCATGTGAGAATTTGTGCCTTTTGTGTATAAGTGTGGTTGAAGCGCTGAGGCATGTAAATCCCGACACTGAATGTTAAGGGCATAGAGGTATTAAACAAGTGTGAAGCTTATTGCTCTCCATGCTTAATCCATTGTTCATGGCTCAGAGTCACACATGCTAAAACATTATTGAGAAACGTGCGACACAAAATGAAATCTCAAATTATGGGCACCAAATTTTGGTAAGATGATAGTTAGAATATTTTGGTGGCTACATGAATTGAGTATGTTGATATTGTTAATAAAGATAATTTTACTAGGGGTAAAAACAATGATATGGTGCTCATAGTAATTCAACTGAAACGATATAGAAGAAAGTGCATTTGTAAAGAGAAGTTAATGAACCTATTGTTGTCCGGTTGGAAATCAAAGGATGAGACAGAGCACCTAAAAGAGTTATGAGAAATTAAAGGAGGAATTGTAGCTTAATGCATCCTAAATGAGAAGTACCTCGTAGAGTTATGGAAGTAAAAAATGAAGACTTTCCTCGAGTTGTGAAAAGTATTAATGAAATATATCTTTGATCCCTATGAGAGTAAATGAAGTTATTTTTTGAGCCACTTGCAAATTGTGAGAAGATTAAAATTCTATTGTGCTAAGTGTTGAAGTTATCTAAGTAAGATAAAAAGTATGAGGCTTCTATAGTGAGAATAGGATGAGACATTGTTGAAGCTGAGTGTAACTCGAAAATTATCAAGAAAGGTAAGAGTCAAGAAGGCCAATTGTCTAAGAGGGCCAAGAGATGTGAGGGTCAAAGTTAGAAAGTGCCAAGACTATGAAAGACTTAGTTGATGTAACATATATGAAAAGTTTTGATTAGATATGAGTGTGTGAAGAGATGCAGAGTAGAGACGAAGACTAAGGATACTAAGTACATTGTGAGATATCAGGCTAAGTAAGAGTTGTAGGTGAGAAAGAGCAACACAAATTTAATATGAATAGAGAACCTCTGGATCTGAGTGCATAAAAAATGAATCTACATGGACCAGTAGATTCGTGCTAGCACATTAGGGATTTGTTATTTCCTTAAGGTTGGTGCTTGAGAAAGAATTGGGGGTTGGTTCCTCGTACAAGTAATGGCTTGCAAATCAGGGAGTTGGCTCTTTGTGCAAGTTAATGCAAACAAAACAAAATATGGAGTTAGTGCTTTCTTCTAGTTGGTGCGAGCAAAACAACTTGAGGGTCAGTGCCTCCTATGAGTGGGTGCTCATAAAAACTGATGTAATTAGAAGTTGTGGCTCTAGATCTACATCAAAGTAAAACAAGATTGGTGGTTTTATTCCTTTATGGGTTTCAATGTAAAAATATATGTGTCATATATCTGTGTTGTTTAAAATGTTTTTATGTGATTCATGTGATGATTATATTGTTTCTTAAATGATTGACTACTGATTAAATAGAAAATATAAAATTGTCAATAATTGTTTAGATTGGTCTTATTACTTATTCATCCCCCCCTTAGTATTAACCTAGTTTCCAACAATAGAATGGAACCCATTTTCCTCTTAATGGTTTTATTATAACATATTATGATAACTAACTAGGGGTTTAAGTTGACTTCTTAAACCTTGAACATGAGCCAAAACTCAACCCTTCTAGAGTATTCTTCATATGTCCCACAAGGCTAGCACCTTTTCCATGAGAAATGGGGGTTGACATTGCATCCTCTTGATCTATGGTGGTTAATTATGATAGGTCAATTTTTCAGAGACATAACTTTCTCATACAAGCTTTGATTGAGGTGATTCTTGAGCCATTGGAAAGGTATTATGCATATATTATGAAATCTAGATCCATATTAAGTCCAAGACCATAAAAAGAGCCCATTTAATGCCTCAAAGTGGCTCTTGCATTTTTCACCTAATGTTTTTCAAAATTGGGCCTCTAGTAAAAATGACCTTGCAAGTTGATTCTTTCAATTTTTTTACTCTAAAATAATTAAGCTAGAGGAAAAATAATATAATGATCCAATCTAAATGAATAACTGAAAAAATTATAATTGAAGAACAAACTAACTAGTGAGTGTAATCATGTTTCTAATAGGTCTTACATCTATCCCTTATCATTTAAAATCATTGGTAAGGTTCTATCTATTGAATTTTATCATTCATCATCTCCACACACCAGAAAACCATTGTAAAAGGCATGAATGAGTGCGTTGTTTATTTTGTAAATCAGGGTTGAATGAAGTCTATGTTTTCTTTTTAGTGTAGGGAGTAAACATTGTTTGCAACTGTTAAGTTATAATGATAGCATCATAAAGATTACATGTAAACATCTTATATGAGCTTGACATTATGATTGCAATCTTTCCATTTGTAATATGAGCTTTTATCTCATCTAACCTTGCAAATCATTCTGGTGACAAATAGATAATCCTTTACATTGTGGGTTAAGTACCTAAAGGTCATGAGTATGCAAACTTGTTAAATTTTCTCTACAATTTGTGAGAGAGGGGTATGTGTGCATCCTTTTACTTATTGGTTAAACTAAGTCTTATTTATTTTGCAACCTTAACCTAAGGTCCTATTTATTTTGACAACTTACCTAGTTTGGTCATTTTAGGTATTCCCTGTGAAGGCCTAGGACATATCAACCTAGAAGTGAGAAGAAAGGACACAGAAGTGACAATGGGTGGCTAAGATGGACATTCCCTTCAAAAAAGGTTTAATGTCATCGTCCATGGTGGTTTGTGGTTTCCATGTAGACTCTAAATTATTTTATTCTACACAATATATTGTGGCTAAGAGATTGATGTTTTCTTTTGTGTTTTGTGATTTATGAATATTATATCTTACTTAAACATTAATTTATGTTCTTTGAAATTATTTTTAAATTTTATGTAAATTGTATTCAATATGTTAGCATGATCAAAATTTTCAAGAACTTAATAAATAATTTTATAATAATGAGTACTGTAATTTAATAATATGTTAATATGGATATTTTTTCTTCTCTTTGTTTTTTAATAAAAAATTTAGTTACATTGATAATTTTTTGTTTTCCATCTTTTTCAATCTATTTCAATATCTTTTTACAAAATTTACAAATATACTTTTTGTCATTTTACTCATTGGAGATTCCTATGACATCTACCATCCGTTACTAATAGAATATGCTAGCTTAAGAAACAAAATATTTATCATAATAACAATTCAATAATATAAATTAAATATAAAAAAAATAAATTATAAATACCAAACTCTGTTAATACATGATTGAAACAAATACTTTGGTAAGATAGATAAAGATATACCAGATTGAAACAAATACTTTGGTAAGATAGATAAAGATATACCACAAAGAAGATATGGAAAACAAAATAATAGTCATATATAACATTACCTTTATACCTTCAAAAGCTTTAACAATGATACATACCCAACCTAAAGAAAAGGCTTGGTACAAATACAGACTACACTCTGATAACACATGTTTCGAAAAGACATAGATAACGACATATTACAAGGAAGATAGGGGAAACAAAAACATTGATAATGATACAGGCCCATGATAGCAAAAACACTTGGTACAGGCCGCACTGTCTCCATACATGAATGAAAGAAAATGGGAGCATCGCTCCAAATATACTTTAAGATTTTATACTTAAGTCAGTCTTAAAAATATAATAAAAAGTTATCCATCATCTCTGCTGCAAATAATATTATCCATCATCTCTGACACTTTCTTATACGATACTTTCTTGCATTGAAAAAAAGTCTAGGTACACTATGCATTATAGGGTCAGCTCTCACAAATTAAATTATAAAAGGTACTCAGCTCTCACAAATTTACTCACTCCTCGTTCTAAGGATGAAACCCTAGATTTTCAAGGTGCCGTCCCATTTGCTGATTCCAGACGCCCCAAGATACTGCTCTTGTTTTGTTCGAGTGTTGACGAATAAATCCTCAACTATGCCTTCTGGAATGGAATGACATAGAAGACTGCACGAGCTTTGATGAATTATAAAACTCGTGGGCTTCTCCATGAATTTGGGTGTGGGTGTGTTTAATGAGAAAATATTTTTCCATGAGACCATAGTCTCATGAAGCAAATGTTCATCTCTTTAAACATATTTATACTCATGCTTCAGGCACATGGTCTCAGTTTTCACGCTCACAAGTAACAACTGCATTTTTATTTAGATACATGGTCTCAGTTTTTTTTTTTATGTTTTATTAGTAATAATTTTATTTTTATTTTAATTATTTTAGTTTTAGATAGTGTCGAAATTTTTAATAATTCAATTGTCAAACTAATAGTGCCTGGACACATTTATCATTAATTGTTATTTGCAAAGCAAGCTTATACCTGTTATTTAAAAAACTATTTATAAGAAAATTGCTTGGCGTTTTTTTTTCCGAAAGATCTCATCATTAGTTTGCATGAGGCTGGTTATACATTTAAGGAGCATCTTTGATACTAGCATGAGATACTCTTACAGGGATGATTATATTGTTATAACTAGTTGGAACAGGTTATAGTGTGCTTTTTCGACTGTTCTTTAAAGCATCTTTCATATAGAATGAATGAGATTGTATAAATAGTGGGATGAACAAATTGTATGATAAATTTGGTTAATTTGAAGCATCTTTTATACCGAATGCATGAGATTGTATAAATAGAGGGGTGACTAAATTGTATGATAAATTTGGTTAATTTGTAGATAAATGGGAGAGTGGACAAGTAATTTTTTTTGGCATGAGTTGTGATTTACATTTTTATGTTATAATTGTTTTTTTATGGAATACAACATACAAACTATGTTTCATAATTTTTCCTATCCATATTTAACACATTTATTTGATGTTTTAATAATTATCACCAAACTTTATCACCAATTATCTTTGACAAAGGTTTTAAAAACCCTTTATGTTGCATCTAAAGTGATGAGTAATTTAAAAAATAATTCCAAAAAAGCTAAGCATGGGACTTTGTACAACTAAATATTTAAAAAAATAAAATATGTATCAAAGCATGCTTGTGAAAAATGCATAAAAAAAGAAAAAGAAGTGAAAAATGCATTAAAAAAAAACAAAGAAGCACCCCTCAAACAAAGAGAGTGAGATTGGAGTATGCCCTCGAGGGTAGCTTGAATTTCATAGCCTCGAAGGACCGAATGGAAGTAATGCTTGATGATAATGTTGTGTTAGAATATGTTAAAACTGACATTGTGAAAACCCCAGCAATATGACACATAACCATTAGCCCAATGGAAGAAGGATTTTGTTATAGCCAAGAGGATCATCTTGCAAGGTGTGAGAGACTGCATAGTCTCAAAATTACATAGAAAGGAAACTCCCTTTACTATGTGGAATATCCTCACTGAGCTATTTGAAAATAGGAGTGATGCCATAAAACTTGGTCTCTTGAACAAATTGAGGATTGAAGGCAAAGTGTATGTGGTAGTCTTCAACAATGGGAAGGTATACCTTAAGCATTTTTCTTTAGGTCATATCAAGCATATTGGTGTCAAGATCGAGAGCCCCTACACATTATAGGGAGATGCATGTGGAGCCTTGAGAAGAAAGGAAGAGATTAAAGAAGTGATAGTTGAGAGGGAGGAGGATAGTGATCTCAAGATGGAGCCTCACCTAGTTGGCAGTTGGGTTAACTAGTAGGATGATGGTGGTGAGGACTAGTTCGAGTTAAGTGGGTAGAGAGAGAAATTGGAGCTATACCACGAGGAGTAAGGAGGGTAAATATAGAGTTTTAGTCCTAGAGTTACTAAGATTTGGGAAGTATCCTTTGAGGTGTCCTCCTCATGGATCATTACTAATCCAGGTGGATCTTCAAATACAATGGCATGGAAAAACTCAAAAATCAAAGTGATCAGAATGAAGTCAACTTAGGATCAAAGCATAGATCTCGTCATCATGATTCTAACACTGCGAACGACATTTCAATCTGAGTGCAGATGATGAAGTTATCGCACAAGGAAGGCTGCTTTGATCCTTAAGAAAATGAGAATTTTCCTTTGAAAATGGGTTTTGAGCCTTAAAAGAAAAATCGCAATCAGATGCATAGAGGTAGACTTAGGAATTAGCGGGCAAATGGATCATAGGTTATATAAATATATATATCAGTGAACAAGCAGAGTGATCGATGACCAAATAGTTGGTGGGATCGTTATCGGGACACTGGAGCGATCTATGAGCAGGACACCGATGCAATCGGTTGAAGCTGATATCTGCGATCAACAATTCCCCAGTTACAAGACCTTAGGGACAGCGATATGCCGATTTGTGACCTTATTTTGGACTCGATATGGAATATATGCCCAATTTCACCAGTTTTGAAGTCCAGGTAAATGGTTTTGGGGTGGATTTTTTGTGTTTTTCGGGATTTTAAGGCATTATCACCTCAATGATAAAAAGGTCATTTTAAGAGGCAGTTACACTCGTCGATCCTTCTACGACATCAACCTCCATTATTAACCAGACAACCCCGATTTAAAGGGGATTCTGTTCGAAAACCCATTATAAAACCCGATTGATGGAAAGAGTGGGGAGGAGGCATTTTTGTTGCAGCATGTTGTTTCATTGGTAGGAGGTTGAGAGAGCATATTTGTCTATGTTTAGATAGTTCTACATGACTCTAGCCCCTTTCATTGCTACGGATGCATTGGTGTTGTTTACCTCTCCATCATCGGGCATCCATTTCACAACCATCTTGCAGATTGGAGGTATAAGCCTCTTGTGGACAGTTGATGATTGTAATTTTCTTTTCTTTCATGCCATTTAATAAGAAAGGCCTCCCCATTGTTTAGCTGGGCCCAAAGACGTAGTCTGAATTGGATGAACTCCGTTATCAAACCTTGGTGTCTTCTTTTGTGCCTTTTATGTGTTTACTTCTTCTTTTCTTATGTGCATATTTCTGTGTTAAGTTGCAATTTTGCATGTGATTCTTTTCTATACATCTATAAGCGAAAACATTCTGGATCAAGTGGTATCAGAGTAGGGCTTTTTAGATGTGAATTGCGTGTTTGCATGCTAACAAGAGGCAGGCTTCAAAGAGGCGAAGGGGAACTAGAACCTTTTGATCCAGAAGCAGGGCATGCACCTCGAAGGAGAAACATGGTAAAAGATGAAGCTCATATTGAAAATGAGCATAATTTCAGAAAGACTTTCTATTCAATGGCAGAGAACATCATTAAACTAGTTTTAAGACTCGAGAAAGAAGAGGAGAGAAATCCAGAAGGACAAGGTTTAGCACATGGGAATGGTGGAGAAGAACCCCCTCCTTCTCCTTCTGGTAGTGAAGGCTCTCCTTCCTCTCACCACCATAATCAGAGAAATCCAAAGGATGCATCTAAGAAACATTTTTTAAAATTATATGTTAAATTTGATATTCCTGTGCTTAATGGTGAAAGTAACATAGAGAATCTTAATAATTGGATCAGGAAGATTGAGGTTTACTGCTGGATTCAGCAAATCGTAGAGGATGAGGCAAAAATCCAGCTGGCCTCTCTACGACCGGGCAGCACAAGTCTCGTTTGGTGGGAGAGCAAATTGCATAGCAGTAAAAATGTGGGTAAGCTCTTTTCCTCATGTTCTGATTTCACTTTTGCGTTAAAGGAACAATTTTATCCCTTAGGGTACAAACACAAAGCTTTGATGAATTGGCAATATTTAAGGCAAGGCAAAGGGCAGGATGTTCAGAGTTTTACAGAAGAGTTTAGGAAGCAAGCATTGAATTTGGGTATTGCACTTGATGCACCTGAAGTTGTAACTAATTATATTGGCTCACTGCATAGTTATATTAGGCATTCATTGTTATTGTTTGAACCAACCACTATTGATTTAGCCAGCGTGAAAGCAATTCATATTGAGAACAGGGGCAAGAATGAAAGAGAGGATCAGTCCAAAAAGCCACCGTTCAAACCTCCCAACAGAAAATCCAAATCGAAATGGAAAGGGAAGGAGAAGAAAACAACAACAACCAAAGAGGGAGAGTGGCCTTATTGCAATCACTGCAATAAGGAAGGCCACGATGATGATCACTGTTGGAAGCACCACCCAGAAAAGTGTCCAAAGAAGTATGGAGGAATAGGGAAGCATAAAATAGTAGCAGCGGCACAACAAGACCTTGGATCAAATTCGGGAGATGAAGCACTGGTCACAGTAGTGGGAACAAAAGGTACCCTTACACCTCCTGTTGATTCTAAATTTCATGAAAGTACCAGTTCTGTAGATGAGTCCCTTTAAAATGATAGAAAAAGAATTGAATTATTTCATATCAGGGTTGTAGTAAATCGCATCAAAATAAGAACTCTATTTAATACTGGGCCCCTCGTAAAGAAGCTTAGCTTAGAGACAAAACCACACCCAAAACTTTACCCGCTGGAATGGATACATGATAAAGCGAAATTGAATGTAACCCAGTAGTACAAGGTCAAATTTGTGATTGCATCTAAGCTTGTAGATGAAGTAGAAATGGATGTAATACCACTAGATATCTGTGGCATGGTATTAGGGAGCCCATACATGTATGACAGAAAAGCAGTCTTTTTATCACATCACCAAGGATGGGGTAGAATACATAGTTTGGGCTTATCAAAATAAGATTAATTCCAGCCTCATAGGTGCTGGGCAAATGAAAATATTGGCGAATTCTAGTAAAACATGCATGCTTATGGTTGTAAGGGAGAAAGAGGCTGAATTCGTTGATGCATTCCAGGGCTGTGATGGGAAGCATAAACAAGAATTAATGGAATTGATTTCTGATTATAATGAACTGTTTTAGGAGCCAAAGGGACTACCTCCAAAGAGGGAAATCCAAGACAAAATCCATCTATTACTTGATGCCCCTTTGCCAAATATCGGCGTGTATAGGATGTCAGCGATTGAGATGGATGAAATCAAGAGGTAAGTGTTGGAATTGCAGGACCAAGGCGTCATCACGCCGAGCTCCTCTCCATGTGGTTCACCGATTGTTCTAGTGCCAAAGAAAGATGACAACTGGAGGATGTACGTGGACTATCGCGTGCTCAACAAGATATCGGTGAAAAATCTTTATCCCCTCCACTCATAAATGATTTATTAGACTAATTAAAAAGTGTTATATATTTCACAAAGTTGGATTTGCACAGTGGCTATTACCAGGTCAGAATTGTGGAGCAGGATGTGTGGGAAACCGCTTTCAAGACCAAGTAGGGGTTGTTCGAATGGATGGTGATGCTATTCGGGCTTTGCAATGCTCTAGCCACCTTTATGTAGGTTATGAATGATATATTTCAGCCTTTCATTAATGAGTTTGTTCTCATGTATTTAGATGATATACTAGTTTTTAGAAAGAGTTGGTTTGAACATGTGAGTCATGTAAAGAAAGTGCTTGATGTGGTGAAAAAGGAAAAACTCTTTGTAAAATTGTCAAAGTGTGAGTTCTAGAAAACCTCTTTGGGTTACCTAGGTCATATTGTTGGTCATGGTCATTCAAAAATTTATCCCTCTAAAGTTGAAGCAATTGTAAATTGGCCTAAGCCTACTAGTATAACCGAGATTCGTAGCTTTTTAGGTGTAGTTTAGTATTGGAGGAGATTTATTGCTAATTTCTCTCTTATTGCAGCACCTTTGCAGACCTTGACAGGTGTGAAACAGGTCTTCCAATGGGGAAGACAATGAAAGTCCTTCGAAACATTGAAGGAAAAAAGTAGCACCGCACTAGTCTTAGCCTTACTTGATCTCCAACAACCATTTGAGATCGAAACCGATGCCAGCGGTTATGCCATGGGAGCTGTACTAATGCAGAAAAAGAAGCCATTTTGTTACCATTTTGAGAAGTTTTCTCAAGTTGTGATAAACTATCCCACCTATGACAAGGAGCTTTATGCCTTGGTGCAGAGTGTGAACAAGTGGAAACACTACCTGATCAACAAGGAAACCACCATCCATACAGATCATCAGCCCTTGTAGTACCTTCAGTCATAAACCAAGTTGCAGTAATCTCGTCATTTCAAGTAGATGGGCTTTATTCAACAGTTTCATTTGGTAATAAAGTATAAGAACGGCACTAGCAATAAAGTGGCAGATATGATATCTTGCCCTCCTATTTCTGCTTCTGTTATTTTGCATAATGCTTAGTTATCTTTTGAGAGTTATGATGAACAATATACTAATGATGATGACTTTAAGGAGGTTTTTTCAAAATTAACCCATGGTTCACAGGTGGACAACTATAACTTGCAGGGGAAACCGTTGCATCACCTTGGTAAATTGTGTATTCCCACAGGAGAAAGAGTACATGTAATTTGAGAGGCTCACACCTCTCTTGTGTCTGGACACTTTGGTGTCGAAAAGACTTTATGTCATGTACAAATATTTTGTTTTTGGCTTCATATGCAAAACATTGTGACTCGCTATGTAAAGGGTTGTGTGATGTTTTCTATTTCAAAGCCCTCTAATAGAAACTTGGGCTCTACACACCACTCCCTATTTTGAGTCGCCCATGGGACAATGTATCAATGGAATTTGTAGGAGGTTTACCTTTGTCTAGGAAGAGTCACGACTATTTGTATGTCGTCATTGATAGTTTTAGCAAGATGTGTATTCTTATGCCTTGTAAAAAGCAGATTACTGCAGAGTAGATTGTTTCTCTTTTCTTTCAGCATGTTTAGGTCCACTTTGGATTACCCACATCATTTGTGTCAGATTGAGACTCTTGCTTCCTTGGAGAGTTTTGGACCAGCTTGTGAAGGATGATGGACACCAAATTGAAAAGAAACACAACATTTCACCTGCAGACCGATGGACAGACAGAGGTTGTTAACTGTACCGTGGTACACTTATTATGAGGCTATTATGGGAAACATCCCAAGTTGTGGGATGAACATCTCCCCTATATACAACATTCCTACAATCGAGTAGTGCATTCATCTACGCAACATTCACCATTCAAGACATGTTTTGGTTACCTACCAAAGGACCCTTTTGATATGGTCTTTGGAAGGGAAGATGGCTCCAGTGGGCATAATGATAGGGATAAAGCTCAGTAGTTCATTCAGTGAATCCAATTAATTCACCAAGTCGTGCAAGAGCAGTTAGAGAAAATTCAGGCTCGTTACAAGGCTCAACATGATAAACACCGAGTCGACCATCAATTCCAAGTGGGTGACAAGGTGTGCTTCGACATCAACAAAGACAGGATGAAGGGAGAAGGAAAGAAGTTGTGGCCAATCCGGTATGGACCATTCACCATATTGGAGAAGATTGGGAACAATTCCTTTCGTCTTGACTTGCCGGTATATATGTAGATGTACTCAGTAGTGAATGTGGAGAACCTAAAGGTGTATGAACCACCTTTGATCATGGACATTGATGAGGTGGGCATAATTCCTACAGTCGATATTTTGCACTAGAATATCTCGATGAGTTTCCCAAAGACATCATCCTCAACAGAAGAACTAGGACTTCACGGCAAGAAGATGAAGAATACCTTCGAGTTGGATTCAAGGGAATGCACCCTAGCAAGGCCAGATGGCTCGAGAAAGAGAAAGTGAAGGAATAGTTCCCTCACTTGCCAATTGACTAATGAAAAGCTCTTGGTGGTCCAAAATCTCCTCAATGGGGAGGATTGATCCATGTGGATCTTCAGATATAATGGCACGGAAAAACTCAGAAATCAAAGTGATCAGAATGAAGTCAACTTAGGATCAAAGCGTAGGATCAAAGTGATCAGAATGAAGTCAACTTTATTATTCAGAATATGTATCATTTGTTATATTATCACATTATATGCTAAACCTCAAGATGTCCTTTCTTACTTTAGTGCATTATTTTTTCTTTCCTCCATTTTATCTTCTTAACCTGATTATTTTGGTCCCTCATATTTGACCTCTGACTATCAGCAATGACATAATATGTATATACATCTATGGAAGTTGCAGGTGGGCGCTCATTGCAGTCAGATTACCAGGCCGTGCTACTTTGGCCGTCAAGAACCATTGGAACACCTCATTGAACAAGAAAAACCATAGTCATGTCGTCAAACTTCACTGTACTCTTGCAGACATATATTCTTCTTCCCATCAAAATGAAAAAATGAAGGGATTATCCAATGACTCATCTCCGAACACTAAAGGGCAATGTGATAATTCGCATGCTGGTCCTCATATTCCACATGGGATTACAGAAGCTGAAACCAAATCGACAGTTAATCCTGAAATGAATTCGCCACTCCCACCAGTTGACATGGAGGCCTCGGAGCAGAATTGCATGATAGTGCCAGACCCCAGTAGTCTATCTGCAGATATTAATAACATCATCCTTTAGGAGGAGGATAACTTCAACAAACAATACTATTTTCTGAGCGATGATGAATTAATTTGCATGGCAGCGAGCATGCCATACGCAAAAGGAAGATGAGATACATCTCTGGGACGTTAATACAGAAGAAGCCTTTTCATTGTGGCTGCAGCCTTCTCCATTTCACACATAGCATGAGATAAATGCTGCCAGTTTGTGTGGCATTACAGTAACTACTCTATCAGCTCTTTCAACTTGTGGTGTGCTGGTCAATTTTTCAATAGAGAATATATTTCAATGGTTAATCAATCACAACCAACTTTTCAATCATCCATTTTTTAATCGAATATGTATATAAACCATAGTGAATTCTTAATTCTTTAAGTAGTACCGTTTTCTAAATGTTGTGTTAGTCAATGTCTCAATAGAGAATGTAACATAATGGTTTGTAAATCACAAATTAGGTTGAGAAGCTTTAGAAGAAGAAACAATTATTAAAAGGGCCAATCTATTTAAATTTTCTAAGAACTAATTTTACAGAGAAGCCTACTACAAGCTAACTTTCACGGACAGAAACCACAATTATATTTATTTTAATAAAGAATTAAAATAAGACCCACAATATCGAGTCATAAGATAATTCAAAAGTAAAATAATCCATAATCCATATAAATAATTTATATTTTATTTTATTCAAAATGTTGCTAAACTCTTTGAACTTAGGTTAATTATGCAATATGCTCATGTAATATGCATTTTTAGGAAACATAGTCTTGAATAAGTATCATACAAAAAATCATACATCAACCACATTTCTATTTAATTTCCACTTTCCATTAATGCATGCTTAACTTTATAATTTTTTCCTTGGTTATAGAATTTGCCTTATTCTTTCTAGAGCAAGTTTTTCTGCATGTATCCAATTAACCTTTATTTAATCTTTAATAATCAACCACATCTAAAATTAAAAGTGAAAATAAATTATTTTTATCACAATTTTTTTCATAATGTGTTGTAATATCAACCACTAATTAAGTGAATACTATGAAACTGTTAATATTTTATAATGTTTTCAATTAAAACTAACATGTATATTTATTTTATTTTTTTATTATAACTGGAATTGTTTTTCTTTAGTGAATATTTTGTTTTTATTTTAAAAGGACACATGTCAAATCGAGGATGGACACAAAAGGAATTACATCTCTTTCATATTGGCCTGTAGAATATTGATCGGTAAATTTCAGTGGATATTTCATTGGATAGTTTGTCACAATAGATCTCATAAAATTATATTTAAAATATAAAAAAAATCATTAAAACTTTATTTATTTTTAGATTTCGAAATCTATAGAATATTGTTAATAGTGCATGTATGCGAACTAAAAGTTATGCAAATAAACAACATTAAAATAAAATCTCTCTCACACACATTTGACACAAGATATCATCTTGGAAACCCTGTTTGGGGGAAACCTAGCTGGAAGGTGGGCCACCCTACTCTCTTTCTCTAAATAGAAAATGTCTGCAAGCACAAAGAAGTATGGCTTGTGGTCTGTAGGCTACTATAGTGCACAAATTTTCTGTCTGTGCTCTATGTCCTATTGATATCGGTTATTTTTTCTTAGTTATGGAACCTATGCATTCAAAAGAATGGAACATCTTTTCCTCCTAGTGGCCCAATTATAACATGGCCCGATAGCCTACTAGTGGTTAGATTTGACTACCTCAACTCTTAAATAGAGTTACAATATAGACTCTTATAGAGTCTTCTTCATCATAATCATGTGGCTACCCCCTTTTACATAAATTATGGGGGATGATGTGACATCCTCTCGAATTATTCTTGCGCAATTGGAAAGGTCTTTGTGTGTAGAATAGGAAAAATTGTGGCACACTAAAATAATAAAATTTTACCCCAACAAAATGTTGTTATATGCCTCAAAATTCTCCTAGAAGGTTTCAAACCCCAATTTGCCAAATTGGGTCTTGCGAGTAAAAATGGCCTTGAGAGTTGATTCCTCCATTTTTCCACTTTGAAAGCATCGAGATGGATGATAAATGATATAATGATCCAATCTAGATCATTAATATTTTATAAAACTAATAAAACATGTATATTCATGTGTGCGAGAAGGTGTGTGGAAGAAGTGTGCAAAGGCGAAATGTATGTAGAAATACATAACATTGTGGAAAATATTTGTTGTTCCTTGCTCCATACACTTATTCTTTTGTACAAAACTTCTTCGTAACATGCATTAAAAGGACACTTCATTTAATATTGGATAATAAATATTTAATTCACAAATGCAAGATCACAATTACACTTAGAATTTAGGAACCATAAATACCAATATTCGTTGATTCTACTTTGCTAAAATATTTAAATGAATAGGAGGATTCATGCAAAAGAAACATCAAAATAAATATGTCAATATTAAAAAAAAATCTATTCAAAGTAAAACATTAGCTAGCAACAAAACAAGCTATTAGAGTAAATGATATTTAAGCACTCGAATGATGTCCTAATTATGCATCAATTTGTTGAATAAATGTTGAAAATATTTATATTTTAATATATACCTGTCTGCATAAAGATTTATATTTTAATATATACTAGTCTACAGCATGGGAATTTGATTGAGGTTAGAAGAAAGATACCACACTCGATATTAGTCATTGATTATGGTGGAATGATCAAAGCCATCAAACATAGTTTTGAAAACTACACGTCAGATCATTCACAAAATAGTTTTTCCGCACTTTCTTTGCATCTTGATACCAAATTGAAAAAAACCCACACCGACATAGTAGAGGAGGTAGTTAATCGCCCACCCTTATTTCACACCTAATATACACGAAAACCAAACTTTATGCCCCAAAATTTAATAAGCCAAAATTGTTAATTAATTGATTTATATGTAGTATTGTGCGGGAGAGAAGCGTGTGGAAGAAGTGTGTGAAGGGAAAATGCATGTAGAGATGTTGAACAATATGGATGAAAGTTTTTGTTCCTTACTCTGGACACTCGTTCTCCCACACAATACTCATTCCTCATAGACATTCAAACGACACCTCATTTAATATTGAATAATAAGTATTTAGTTGACAAATGTGAAATCACAAATGCTCTTAGTATTTAGGAAGCTCAAATAAAAGGATCCCACATCGACATAGTAGTGGGGACAATTAATCGCCCAAACGTTAATAAGCCAAAACTACTAATAAATTGATTAATATGTAGCGTTGGGCAGTAGAGAGGTTTGTGGGAATGTATGCAGAGGTATAGAACGTTGCAGAAGAAAGTTTATGTTCCTAGCTCCACACCATTGTAGAAGAAAGTTTATGTTACTAGTCCACACAACTATTCTCTTGTACAACACTTCTTCCTCACATGCATTAAAAATATGTTTCATTTAATATTGAATAATAGACATTTAATTCACAACTGTGGGATTATAAATGCACTTAGTATTCAAAAACTGTGAATACCAAGATTCATTGCTTCTACTTTGATAAAAATTTTAAAGTTATAGGAGGAATGGTATGAAAGAAACATCAAAATAAACATGTAAATATTGAACAAAAAGCTAGTCAAAGTAAAACATTAGCTAGTAATGAAACATTAGCTATGTGGAACAACAAGTGTATGGAGTCTGTGATATGTGAATCGATTCAATGAATAAAGACCAAAAAGAAATACATTTTAATATATGCTAGTCCATAGTGTAGGAAGTTGATTGAGGTTAGAAGAAGGACCATGCACTTAGTATCAACTGTTGATTATGGTGGAATGATCAAAATCGTCAAACATAGTTTTGAAAATTGTGCATCAGATCATCCGCAAAGAAATTTTTCCATAACTCCTTTGCATCCCAATATCAAATAAAATGAGCCCATGTCATCATAGTAGTAAGGGCAATTAATCACGCACCCTTATTTTTCACCTGATATACACATAAACTAAACTTTTCAAGCCCTAAAGTTTAATAAGTCAAAACCACTAATTAATCGATTAATATGTAGTGTTGTGTAGGAGAGAGGTATTTGAAAGAAGTTTTGAGAGGGGAAATGTATGCGAAGGAGATGCAGTGCATTGCAAATGACATTTTTTATTCCTTGCTTTTCACAAATGTTCTCTCACATAACGCTTTTTTCTCACACACATTAAAAGAAACTTTATTTAATATTGGACTTAAATAAGTTTATGCTTAAAGTTAAAATAATTTCATGTTTGTGGTAGAAATTTCTCTCTACACCCTCGTTCTCCTATACATACCCTCTTTTATGCACATCCTTTCATTCCATATGCATTAATGGTTTCATACACTTGTTTTCCCACACAAGTAAATTTGTAAAAATTTAAAATGAAAAATAAAATAAAATGCAATATGAGGTAAATGCATTAGGAGTATACGTGTTAGTGTTAAAGCAATCATCGACAGAATGCCCTCTCCCCTCCTTACCTAAAGGACTTGCTCAAAACATTGTGTCACTGTCAATCTGAGAGTACTCACCAACAAAATGACCATTTAAAAAGTTAGTCTTATTTTCATTTTAAAATAATTTGTTAGGCAATGACAAATATGGAAATTCAATTTCCCTCCACTAGGGGAATTATGTCACATCAAAGCTCTAGTTCAACCAATAAAAACTTATAAATGAGATTTTCAATAGAAAATTAAAAATAAAATTTTCAAAAATTAAGAAAATATTTTTGAATTTACAAAAAAATGTAAATATTCAACATTTTATGAAAACTTTGATTTTAGTTACCAAAAAGTCACAAAAACTAAGCAAACTAATAAATCAATTTACCTAATTATTGAAAATCTCTCATTATATACAATTAGAAAATATAAACAACTAAATAACTAAACACAAACTCAAAACTATATAAAAAGCATAAAACCCTATCCAGAAGAACAATTTTTACATTGAAATGAAAAAACTTCCCTACAATATAGAATCATTTTTTTTTTGTAAGCTAGGGTGGGACTCTCCGATTTACATGTCCATTATGTACCCCTCTACGGGGGGAAGGGTAGCCCAAGATTTGAACCCAAGGCTTCCGGTTCGGTGAGACTTCATTTCCACGGTCCTTGACTCTTGAGGTACCCCATGTGGACCCCTACAATATAGAATCATTGAAATTGTTTCCATACATCTAAAAAAAGTAAAACTAAGAAAAATGAAAAATATGCTATTTAAAATTCGAATTAAGAGATGTGGAAATAGTTATAAGGAGAGCTTCAGCGTAAATCACATAAGAAAGATTTCTGCCAACGCGTTTAGAACCAACCAATGTGGAAATAATATTTTGAAGATTTAAAAAAAAAATTGCATATCTTTAATTAAGGAATTTGAGTTAATTTGAGTTTTAAAATTAAGATATAGGAAAATCTTTTATAAAAATATTTTTGAATTTTTAAGTTTATTTTTGCTATTTTTAGTTTAATCAATTTTTCATTACAATTTTTTTTTTTTTTTTTCTAATATTTATTATATATATGAATTGTTATTATGTTTTTCATAATAATTTTTAATTTTAATTTATTTGAATATATTTAAATCATTAAAAATATACTTTAAAAAATTAAAGTCATTAAGAAAATTAAAATTAACATATAATATTGAAATCAATCTATCTCATCATTAAAAATCTCTGGCTATATATTAATAAATCAATCCATCTAATTATTAGAAATCTCGTACTTTCTATAAAATGCAAAAATACAAAGGTTTTGTGAAAAAGCGATCCCTATGACATGATTACATTTGAAAAAAAGGGATTTTAGAGCTGACCCACTTAGAAATTTTCCTATTCAGAATTAGCGTTAAGAGATGTGAAAATATATTATAAGATTATTTTGTATTTTTTTACAAATATTTATAATCTAGCTAGGAAGGAATTGGAGTTTGGATGATTAAAAACTATTCAAAATATATTTTGGATTTTCAAAACAAACCCAGAAAGAAAATGCTTTGAGAGCATATCCGGAGTGGGGAACCAAAAATATTCTTTGCATGAAAATCGATTTCTAGGTTATTGTCAAAGGTTATCCCTAATTTAATAAATTTAATAATATTTATTAAAGATGGAAAGTATTCGTGAAAGGAAGGGTTTCCCTACTTACATGAAAGGTGCTATGGCATTGAGTGTGAGTGCAGAGTATGGCATTGAGTGTGAGTGCAGAGTACAGAGGACAAGGGAGTAAAAAGAAAAATGTGACATCTTTTGTCGGAACTTACTGTGTGGGGTAAATGAAAGGTACTCGCTTACCAGAATTAAGATTCTCGGAAATGACGAGGATCAAAGTAATTTATTAAAAATATACAGAATATTTATTTGATAAATATTTTATTATTTACTCTCAAATATTATTGATTTTTTTATATATTAATTATTGAATATATATTGAGATCAATTTCATGCTATTTTAATGTAAATATTAGATTTTATATCGAATCGTGTTGTTTTCGATTGAGAGAAAAAAATAAAATAATTTAAAGTAAATCATTATAAATTCATCTTAATAATGAGTTTATTAAACATTCATAAATATCAAATTTCTTGATGTGTAAGCCTCTTTTATTATGTAAGAAATTGAAAAAAAAATATAACTCAAAAAATTTGATTCATGTATAATAATAGATCAAATTAAGTTAAATATATCCTCATATTAAAATTAATTAAAATTCATTTTAAATATAGAGAAAAATATATTTATTCAAATATTACATAATTTTTGTTTCATATAAAATTCCAAAGCATTCCATTCTTTTTAATGCAATTATATAATATTTGTTTATTATTAAAATATAGAATATGTTAAATAAAACCATTCACACTAATAAAACACTATCTTTCAGATAACTATCTAAATATTATAGATCAACTATATTAATTTGCAAAGCATTCCACTATTTTTAATATAATTATATAATATATAATTTTTAAGTATGGGGGTTTAAGCAGTGCATTATATTAGATATCATTTTGGGATTCAACTACGTTAGGTAAGTCATTAAGGTATGACCATTTCCATGAGAGGTATTAGATATCATTTTGGGATTCAACTACGTTAAGTAATTCAATAGTATTAGATATCATTTTTGGATTCAACTGCGTTAAGTAAGTCATTAACGTATGACCATTTCCATGAGAGGTAGTCATAACTGACTAACTTCTCATGATTCTTGAATAGTTCACTTAGAACTCATTTCATCGGGTGTGACCGAAGTGGGATTGAAACTAGTGAAATGAAACACCACTTCCAAGGCTTGCACCTGGTAACCAGGACTTCCCGGGAGGTCACCCATCCCAGATCACCTCTGGCTCAAGCATGCTTAACTGTGGAGTTTCCCCACAATCAATCCCACTTAGTTTGCTACCCCGTTTGCAAAACCTTAGCAAGTATTGTGCCTCTGTGCCTAATGAACCATTCAATCCCACTTCTTCACCCATGTGAGCATCACCCAATGCAGTGAGTGCTAAGTGAACTATTCAAAATCATGAGAAGTTAGTTAGTTATTACTACCTCTCATGGAAATGGTCATACGTTAATGACTTACTTAACGCAGTTGAATCCTAAAATAATATCTAATATAATGCATTGTGTAAGCCCCCATACTTAAATTCAAAAAGAGTGAAGGGATCTCTACTTGAATGGTTCATGACGCACAATACTTGCTAAGGTTTTGCAAATGGGGTAGCAAGCTAAGTGGGCTTGATTGTGGCGAAAAATCCATAGTTAAGCGTGCTTGAACCAGAGGCGATCTGGGATGGGTGACCTTCCGGGAAGTCCTGGTTACCAGGTGCAAGCCCCGTAAGTGATGATTGATGCTATGTGATTCATTTCACTAGTTTCAATCCCTCTTCTTCACACAAATATTCAAAAATCATGAGAAGTTAGTCACTTACTACTACCTCTCATAGAAATGGTCATAAGTTACGACTACCTCTCATGGAAATGGTCATACTTTAATGACTTACTTAACGCAATTGAATCCCAAAATGATATCTAATAATATTTTTTATTAAAATGTAGAATATGTTAAATAAAACCATTCACACAAATAAAGCACTATCTTTCATATAATCATTTAAATATTATAAATAAGCTATATTAAATACATTTTATGAAAGTATTGTAATTAAGTTTAAGTTTATAATATAAAAAAGCTAATAAATATACACACTTTTCTATAAAGTGATTTTCTTAGTTAAAAAATTATAATTAATTATTATAATATTATTATTAATTTTTTTATTGTATTTAAAAATATTTAAGTCATTTGAGATCTTTACATTTAGTTATTTATAATTGAAAGTTTTTAGAAAAGAATTCTAGAGAGATTTTATTGGATATTTCACTCATTATTAGAGATTAGAAAACTTACCCATTATTAGAGACTAGAAAATTTCATGTGCAAATTAGTTAGAAAAAAATAATAAATTAATTAATATAATACTTATATCAAACATATACTTGAAAAAATATTTTCATAATTACATTTTAAATTTCTTCTAACCTAATAACCTTTCTAATTTAATAAATCAAAATTTATTTACACATCAAACTTTATGGTCTTTAATAATAAATTAAAAATCCTTAATATCTTAGGGCTAAACTCAACTTTATTTTTATATTAATGAAATATCACAAAAATCAATATTATTTATTTGAGATATAAAATCAATTATGCATCGATTTTCCTTCCACACGAAGGCAAAGTATTTAAGAAAAGTACGCCTTAGTTAATAGGTAGTTTCCACTAAAGATATTGTATTTTACCTAAACATGTTTAGGTCGTTTCCAATATAGATATTGTATTTTATCTAAACATATTTTTATATTTAGATTTATAATTTTAACAAAAATAAATAAATCTATACCAATATGATTAATTTGATTTTTTTAATTAGAAAATTAATCATTACAAAAATATTGTTTTAAATTAATACAAAATCATATTTAATTTCAAAAATATAAATAAGTATTCAAAATTTAAAAAATATATATTAAATTTATTTTTAACTGGCTGATAAACAAAGATGAACATTAATTTATGATAGACATTAAAACACTTCATAAAACATTTCACATTACTACAATTAGAAAGCTATAAAAATTAACTAAATTATAACTTTATTTATTATTATTAATTAAAATAAATTAACACACATTAAGAAACATATAATAAGTTTCTTAATTTTAGAGATTCATCCCAATTTGATCAAGGAGATTCTTAATTTGTAAATAACTTTATTACAATCTCATGGCTTATCAATACCACATGCCCCAAAAAACAATAACTCATTCATATGCTATTTTTTTCATTAATCAATTTAATTAAAAAGAATAAGAAATATGACTTTGAAGATCAATCTCGACATTTTATTTATGAATACTATTATGAATATTTTAGTATATTTTGTGGAGGTTAAATCCTTACTATCCACCAAATAATAATTTATAATTAAATTAAAATTATGGAAACTCTATTCCAAAATAAACATGTCTATCAACATAATGACATAATTTGTACCACCTTAAAAGATAAAACAATAATTATACCAAAATAACATATTTTCATATTGTCAATCTTTAATATTTTCTTATGTTCCATCTTTAAGGTTTAACCATAAGAAAATTTGGTTTCCCTATATCCCATACTCAATGGCATCCAAAGAAATACACAATTTCCTTACTCAATGACATCCAAAGGAATACACAGTTGCCTCTTTGTCCTATTTTAGTCTATTTAATTCTGCTATTTTCTTCTTAAAGATAATATTCTTAGTTTTTAATAATTCTTTATTTCAAAGACATCCAAAAAAATGCACCATTTCTCTACTCAACAGCATCCAAAGGAATACACAATTGCCTCTTTATCCTATTTTAGTCTAAAGGAATACACAATTGCCTCTTTCTCTTATTTTAGTCTATTTAATTGTGCATTTTTTAAAACATAATACCCTTAATCTTTAACAATGGTTTATTTTTAAGCTTTTTCCATAATGTAATTTGATTGTTTAGATTGCAAAAATTAAGAGAGGTTTTTAATTATGTTTGAAATGGGATATCTATCGAAAAGGTTAAATTTTATAGTAATAATTAAAGTGTTTTTAGTAAAGTCGAAGAAACATTCAAGTTTATTTTAAAAGTTGAAGTGGATTTTTATGGTATTTGGCTTTTCAAGATAACTCATTAACATTAAAGGTGGCCATGAATAAGAGTATTGAATGGAACATGAAAGAGAAAATGAATAATTGAAATCATAAAGATGATAATTGAAATAACAAAGATGATGAGAAAATATTGTCGTCGATCCATGACCATTTTCAAATTTCATGCTAGCTAGTAATTAGATGCTAAATCTGTGTGTAGCTCACTGTTTTGTAAATAATTTCTTACTTGGTTTTCCAAGAACATCTTGGCCTCTTTCTATTTGCTTTGATTTGTTTATAATTATATGGGTGATATTATTGTTATCATTTATGGTGTATATTTTTATTGTAGTTGCATACATGAATATGATGAAAAGTTTCAACTTGTACTTTTCATATTTTACTTACACACCTATTTTACTTTTAATATTTTACTAACAACTATCTATATTCTTCCATCGATTTTATATAGATGTTGAATATCAATAGTTAATTGAGTTTGGTGGATTGCTGGGGATTTCTAGCCTTGTTGGGTATCTTATTTTACCTAGGCCATTTCCCCTTCCTCTCAACAATGACTTTTTCAACTAAATGAATTCAAGGTATCCTTTTTCCAAGAGTCTATATGCATACCTTGAGCCAAATATGAAAGATATTACATACTTTCTATTGGTTGTCATTCAATTGGGCTAGATTTTTTTGTTCAAGCATTGTAACTAGTTAATACACAATAATTCAAGAGGCATGATCTCAACCTAGTTTATAATTGCAAAGATGTCATTTAATTTTATTCCGGTATGTATCCATGTTGGCGAAATGGATAGGCCATAGGCCCACCCTTATGGATCATATGATATCAAAGTAGGTTTATTAGAGACCTTTAAGTAGCTTCCATAGTAAATCCTTAGAGGGAAGCCAAAATAGTTAAGGGACTTCAACATGTAAAGATAAGAGGAAAGTCTTTATCGGAAATAGAAAGTGTATGAGCTGGAAAAATAAATCAGCAAATGCCAAGAAATCTTCACCACCATAAGAAAATAATAGAAAATGAATAGGTTGTAAGAGAAGAGGTTCATTGAAGCGACTAGGATATACCAATATTTGAAAGTGAAGGAAGAAACCTTAAAGCAACTACAACTACTTATCTAAGAGACCAAACAATACTTTCTATTGCCACTATGAAAGTGAACACCATGATAGAGTCAAACATGGTAAAACCACCTTCCAAGACCATTCCTAAAAATAGATTTAGCCACATTGAAAAGAACACTAGCGCAATGAATTCTAAGTTCATGAGGAAAATGGGATACAATGGCCAAGAGTTTGGAAATGACAAACAAGGGATTCCTACTCCCATTGTACCTTAATAGAGTCCTAAGCATGAATGTATAAGATTTAATGGATGAGAAGTCAACATGAATTCAAGTAAAGCCACTTTTTTTAAGGAAAAAAGAATCATAAAGGAATCCATTCCCATGGAGGAAAAGGTAATTAGAAAAAGAATGTGTAATTATCCACTTAAATATGCTTGTAGAGGCTTGGAAGAAGGTATATGATTATGGCATCCACATCCACTTTGATATGATTATGACATCCATATCCATTGTGCCATCCATATCTACTCCAACTCTTTAGGGACCAAGCAATCAAAGCCAAAAAATACCATCACAAGTTAAAAAGGTATGGCAAGTATCTTTGGTTTGTTTCTCTTGCAATACAATGGTTCATAAAATCAAAAATTGTTGACGTTTTAGAAGGCCAAGTAACCCATGTAACAACAATTATGACCAATAATTTAGAACAATGATCTGAATTATATTATTGTATTGTTTTTCATCCAATCAATACTCTCAAAATAGAAAAAATGAAGGTATCAATTCAAAAGAACTTTAGCAAAGTTTAAAACATCAAATAGAAAATTTTAAAGAATAAAAATGGGAGTTTTGAAACTAAAAGATTAAAAAAATTGGAATTTAAAAAAAAAATATTATATAAAGTGTAAAAAATACAAAATTAATAAGGAAAATCTGAGCCAAAATATTATTGGCCTGAAAATTGGTTTCCAAAGTATTGTCAAATGTTATCTATATTTTAATAATACTTTAAAAATGGAAAATATTCGTGAGGGCAAAGGTTTTCCTACATATATGAAAAGTACTGAATGTGAGTGCAGAGCAGATAGGACAACGATGTAAAAAGGAAAATGTGACGATAGTTTGCTTTAATACTTTTTACAATTTCAGAAATTCGTGTGTAGGATAAATGAAAGGTACGCGCTTACCAGAATTTAACTAGGAATTTTATCAATGTAAAGCAAGCTATTCTCTCCACGTTTATAAAACTGCCAATTTTTTTAAGGTCAAATTGCAGACCAACTATGGCTTCCACAATGTTTTCATAAATGGAAGACTCCATGAAAGAGAAGTTTGATGAATAATAAGTCATGGGATTGGAGGGAAGGCGTCTGTGGTCTAGGGAAGAAGATCGTCTTCTGGTTAAACACATCCAAATTCATGGAGAAGGCAAATGGCCTCAGGTTTCACGACTCTCAGGTAAAAACTGTGCCTCAGTTTAGTTCAGAAAAAAAGACACATATATAATTTAACAGTAAGAAAATTTATTATAAGTTAGTTGTGAAATCAGCAGTAGGTCAATTATCAGCTAATGATTTATTACTGTTATTCAAGAAAACAGGTTACCTGAAATTATCTGTCAGTGGTCTCTAAGAGTAGGGCTTAGGAAGTTGGTTTATCCAATGTTTAACAACTGTTATTTAAGGAAACATGTCACCTGAAATTATCTATTAGTAGTCCCTAAGAGTTAGGCTTTGGCAGTTGGTTTATAAAATGTCTAACAATTTCTCCCAACTTTAGCCAAATGTATATCTAATTCATGACCTACTCTCTAATACCACTTGTTGGTGATCACCATTACTATTAATGTTAGTCAATGATTACATCTAGAGGCTGTTAGTCTATGTAGTGAAACACATGAGAGGATTGGTTTTTCTAATGTCCACCACTATTTT
>APFE030066987.1:15160-28140 GCA_000404065.3 Pinus taeda
TGGTATTGGATGCTTCGGCATGTATAAATATGTATTGTAACATTGAAAGGAATATAATGAAGAATCAAGTTGGTAGTCCCGGTTTTGGGATCCAGTGGGAAATCTCTGTTTATATGTGTTTTATGTGTTATGCTCTTACATTTTTATTTTTCATGTGATTTAGAATTCGTATGCAGGTAATTTCTGTACGGGGTTAAAACCTACACCTACAGCATCAAACCCTTCACAGCCGAGGTATTATGTGATGTTGCACCTCTGGATGTTTGTGATGTACTATTAGGCCATCCATACTTATGTTGGCGACACGTTGTGTATGAGTCAAGGCCTCAAGTTGTTATTATTACTTTGGGTAATTAATTATACAGGATACCAGAGGTAGCCGCACCTACCGCCACCTCTTCGATCTCTGCTAAGAAATGCAGCAAGCTCATCTCCCAGACTAGGAAATTCATTTTCTGTATAGTTCGCTCCCAAAGTAAGGGAAAGATCGTTGCCACATACATGACCCCCGCGAAGGGTTCCTCCATGCAACAGCAACAGTAAAGGGATACGGTCCTGAAAAAACACAGGAACAACTTCTCCTCACTCACAGGGGCACCACACAAGTTTCAGGTGGGCAACAAATTTTGGTTACATATGCATAAAGAATGCCTTACAAGAGCCCATCAGAAGCTCAGACCACTCCGACATGGTCATTACAGCATTAACAAGGCTATGGGAAATAATTCTTTGGAGCATAACATTCCTCCATTCCTTCGCTTGCACTGAGTGTTCAATGTGGAATGCCCTCTACCATTCTTCCCACCATTACTGGACACATCATAGATTGCAAAATAACTCACCAAGGACCAAGTTCAACAGATGGAGGAACTCAACGCAATGGGGACCATTGCTTCCTAAGGGGGGAGGAATGATCAGGTGGATGTTGGTGGCCACCCACCTATCCCACTTAGACCCCCACAACTGTCTCTGTCAGTTTTTCAGTTTCCTTATTTGTAGCAAAACTTACTATTTTTAACAGTTTTTCGAGTCTTGAACTTTCGGAGCCATTTTGAGGCCCTAAACGATGTTTTTCGGGAAATCTGGGAGCAACATGGGGTCATGGACTAAATATTTTCCCAAATTTGTAGTGCTGAGATAGATCTTTCTAACGAGCTATTGTATGTGTCAAATAGAGATCGAGTGGTAAATTTACGACCCCGAGAAGTTGATGTACCAATTTACCCAAAATAGGGCCCACACTTTGGTGTTTCATCTCCTAGGGTTAGGTTTTTGGATGTTTAGGGTTTTCCATTGTTTCCCAACATTAAATAGGCCTTCAAGCCTCATTGTAAGATAGTTCAGAGGCATGTAGCCACCACATCTCTTCTCAGAGATAAGCTACCATTTCCCTAGCTGGTTTATTTCCATTTCTATCTGTAAGCATATTTCAGTATTTTACATTAATGAAATGAAGTATTATTTCCACTGCATATTTGTGTTTATGGTTAACTCTGTAATTTGTTACGTTCTTGTTTAAATCTAGATCAACGATGCACCTGGATCCTTTGATCTCTGATTTGCAGGAGTTCCGATATGTGGGACCTCTGATCCCTGATTTTACTACCATCTGGTTGTCGATTACTGATATGGCTTGGCCTCCAATTTTCTGGAATTTCGATATGCTGGATTCTTCCCTGCTTAAGGCTTTAACATCTTAGACATCAGCAGGTCATAAATTTTGACTCATAATTCGATTTCTGAACTTCTGCATATCGTTGGAAATCTCTTCAAGAGAAAATTCCAATGGAAGGGGTCTAATTAGCCATTGAGCCCATTTGATACCTCAAAAGATGGTTCTGAACTCACTGCCATACTTTCTCCTCCTTGACTCTCCAAGAATTAGAAATCAAAAGCATCAAGGTGATTCTCTACATGAAGCATGCAGCAACCATGGACTTCCATCCTGGGCCATCACTACTAGAGCATATGAGCTTGGTTGATTGCCATCAATGGCAACACTCCTTCCAATCAGTTAGGTGATGCCAACTTCCCAACACAAATCCCTAGAATGATTGTTGACATCAATGCTAACTCACTTGCAAATGCCTTCATTAGGCCACTGGCCATGCACACAATGCCAACTGTCCAACAATATCCCCCTTTGGCATTGATGGCAACACACCATCCTTCTCTCCAAGTGATGGCCATACTCAAGCTACTTCAACACATCTCATTACATGAGATGCCAATGGCCCACTTGCCATCATAACTTCTTAACAACTTATACCAGCCATCATAGCCTCTCCACAACTTTTCTCCCCCTTTGACATCAATGGAAAGGGGCTACAAGATGCCTTACTCTCCCCATGCAATCATTGATTGTGAGGACCAAAGTGTAGTTGTTGAGGTGTGTAATCTGTCATGTAGACCTTTCTACTAGGACTGTCACTTTCATTGCTCCATAAACTGGGCAAATGTGATATGATCCCTCTGAACATATACTGCCTCAGATTTGTCCTTTCAGTTTTGGACACCTTACGGCTACTAGCTGAGCGCTTTATCAACCAATGCATATTTTGTATAAAAAATATTGATACCCATTATATTACACATGGTATTACTACTACTGCAAATACCAAGTTATAATGATGCATTTCATCTCACCCTTCTTTGTTGTTGTTGTTACTTTCGAGATTGCTCTCATTTTTTAGCGTCTCCTTTTCTCCCCTTGAGATAATCCTTATATAATCAGGACTTCTCCACATCTCATCCCAATTTAATCAACATAAATGATACAAATGGAACACTGTACCAGGCAAGCTCCACTATATATTTTCTCAAAAATAAATGTCCATTTTCACACATGGTTGCTCAACATGATCCCATCACAACCAATTGACGTAGCTACACCAATTGAGGGTTAAGGGACATGAAAAAAATTATACCAATTGTATTTTATGAACACAAGACTGCTATACATTATCATCTTACAACTTAAATGAAATAAGAGTTTTTCATCAAAGATACAAACTTTTCTCTTTGCTCAACAATCTTCCTTTCTAAGGTTGACCATTATTGCCTACTACTTCTTTGTCAAAGCAACTCCCCCTGAGCCAATGCTCCTTGATCTCTTGCAAATATTCCTTGCATTTGCATGGGGAATGATCCTATGCACCTTACATGAATGTGAGCTTCCTGCCATTCCACACATCCACTACATCCCATCTTCTTCCCACAACAAGAGATATTGTTGTGTACTCCTCATGTTGGCTGCACTCCACCTTCATCAATCAAATGTGCCATACTATTCATCTTCATGGCCTCCTGCAGCTGACATACTCATCCTCCCTTGAGGCTATTCTCTTCCTCCACACCCTTAAAGGTCGAGTTCTCATGGAAGCATTCCCTTTTTGCTTCTTCTTCACCCCTATTTGGGTCTTCTCTCTGCTGCACATGGGTAGATGAAATCTTTCTTTCACCTCCTCTTTCTTCACCCAAACCCTCTTTGAGCCTTTCTGGTTATAGAGGGATCTGCTACAAGAGTGGGAGGATCATTCTTTTGACTTCTTCCTACTTTATGCACCTTTCTCTGTTGTCACAAACCATTGAAGACATATAAGTATCTTTCAAATATATCCATTATCTTTGTCTTCAAATCCCGAGCTACTGCATTCGCATGCACATGTTGAGAAGCATTTTGTTTCTTCTCATTTCTATAGTCATCTCTCTTGTGCTCAAGATTTTTTTGTTGGAGCATTCAACATGGCATAAGATCATGGTAGAGGAGTTACCCTTTTTGACACATCTTTTGTCAAAACTCCTCTCAAGGCCAACATGCCTTCTTCTAGCCTATTTGTGCATTCTTGGGTAGTTTCTACCTAGCACATCTTGTTTCCTTACAAGCCATCTACAATCTATGGCTTTGTGTCCAAAATATTTGTAGAAAAATAAAAACGATGAAAAGGCTTCTATTGGCAAAGGTTACCTTTTCTTTGAAGGACCTGTCTTTGAGGAGGAAAGTGAGCATAACTGTCATGCACTCTTCCTTGCAGCTTCCTTGCCCTCTTCTACTGCACTTGTTTTCGGTGTTGCTTGGGCTTCTGATTCACTTGCTTCTACTTCTTCTTAGGCTTTTGCTGCTCTAGTTGCTACTGCTACTTCTTCTTCTCTTTGTGCTATTGCTTTCCTTGCTTCTACCGCTTTCCAACAACCTTTCTTTCTTTGTTATTGGAAGCTTCAAACTTTTGATATTGAGACAACTCTTTATTTGACTTCTTTAAGTCATGTCTCAATGAGACTACCTCTTTTTGTAGTCTCCCACAACAAACTTCCTTTTCACTCAACTGATGGGTTAACATCCCAATCAATCTAATAGCCTATTCTTTTTGAGCATTTAGTTAAACTAATTATTTTCTCAACTTTCCATTCTCAAGATCATAGAATTTCGGTTTCTCCTCTTGCTTGAAAATTTCCTCTGATAGGTGCTTGACCTCCTTTAGAGATGTGGACAACCTATTTCTAGAAAATATCCTTTCATTTGGATCCTTTTCTTCACCACTATAGGTGCTAGCTTTTGAGAAACATGGTCTCTCTTCTGAGACTAGATCCTCATCGATAGATATGTGATGAGCAACAACATTACCCTGTTTTGGTTCATTTCCAGAGTAGCAGGGCTCCTTAGCCTCTACTTGACCCTCATGGCTATCTCCACCATACAAACATTGAAGTATGTTCATCACTTCCTTTGTTGAATCAAAATTCCTTATTTCATTAACATCTGACTTATATATCCCTCTCAGGATGACCTCCTTAGCTTTCTTGTTGTTTTCTCCATTAAAAACAAAAAGCCATATATCAATATCTAGGGGTATCAACTAGGATTCCATTATAACCTTCCAGATTTCATACCAAAGCTCATGGCATGATCTATCTAAGAATGGAACTTCTTCTGCTGCTAGCTAAACTCCATTATCCATTGTTTCCCTTCGATCTACCTTCTAGCGATTAAGCTATTTCTGAAGGAACATGGATTTGATACTAATGTTGGAAACAACATTAATACTGAGTTGGTGGGTGAATCAGTATAAAGGCTAGTTTTTACTTCGTTATGCCAGTTTACTTTCCTTATTTAAACATGGAATTCATCCATAACCAACAAAAATCTATAATGTAGTAGAAACATTAACTCAACACACAAGCATGCAAACCATAAGCATCATACACATTAGACACATGTTTTTCATGTGGAAACCCTTTACATCAATCTTTTTGTGAGCACCTACTCACAGGAAACACTAACTCCCTTTGATTTGTTTGCTAGCACCAACTAGCAAGAAGCACCAACTCCCTATGTTTGTAGACACTTGTCCAGCTTACCTGAAGCACCATATGAGGCACTGAACTTATGGATTTGTTGCAAGCACCAACTTGCAGCTCCTTGATTTTATGAAAGCACCAACTTGAAGGAGGCACTGATCCCCAAGCCTTCCCAAGCTCCACTAGAGGTGGAAGCACCAACTTCCTGTCTATAGGAACCAACCCACAGTCAATTAAGAAGTAGTAGTCCTCTGTGATTTGGTAGTAACTTTTCCTGATCTCATATTTTATATCTACTCACTCTGCAACATTCTTCAATAGCCCTATGATCCTCTCAACAACAATCACTCTCAGCCCTCTGCTCTCTGCTCTCAACAATAATCACTCTGCTCTCGACTTCACTTCTTTCACAACACATAATCTGCTCTCTAAGGCACACCCACAACCTTATACACACAACTCACAAAACTTCGCCTTTAACATAGGGTGCAGGCACTTCAGCCTTGTCTCACAACTCACAGGCACTTCAAGCCATACTCAAGCACATAGCCACCTCTCAGGGTCTCTTTTCTTCTGTTAGGGCACTGTCGGCCTTTACACACAGAATTGGCTCTCACTTAGCCTCTCACAGTAGTGTAATTAATAAGAGCTCTTTCCTTTTGGCTCTATGGAGACAATACTATTTTCCCCCACATGCTCAATCAAGTTCCTGGGTTTTGTTCCTCTACTATCTCCTCGATCGATGCTGCCACACTGTCCTTTGTTAAAACTGTGTGTTATACCTCGGCATGGCCCTACACTCTGTTGTCTGCATTGGTCTTATTCTTTTCCATTGCGTTCACTGATAATGGGCACCTGACTGTATCCCCATACTGAGAATGAATTCTTATTCCACCTTCTTACTCAAACCAGGCACAGTCATCTTTATGTTGCAACTCTCCCATCAATGAGACTCTCCATGCCTATTCAAGGCTCACAGAGCTTGATAACACTTCATCATGGCTTCACTATACTTAGGCATCGCCTTTCTGTAGGCCAATGTCCTTGTTTCCTTGTTTCATATTTTTTTGATGATCCATCTATCCTCTTAACTCACTCAGATGTGCATCAAAGCATAGGAATAGCATGTCTCGTCTCATGGTAGACCCAACACTCTTTTCATTAATATCATGGTCCTTGCCCTTGACCAAGTGATATCTGACAATTGCCATACATTCCTAACACCGACTCCTCTCTATTCATTCAATATTGCAACTACTGACCCATACGCCTTCAATGCTCCTCTATACTGTTGTATGAGAGATTTTCATCGCAACATCACAATGGTGCAACATTTCAAACTGGCAATTGCAGATCTCTGATATTCAAGCCCCTTTTGATTAGCTCCTTGTTGTATCTCCACCATAGGACCGGGTGCTATGACTGGGGGCTTGACCTTAAGGTGCTAAGTCTTTCAGAATCCTACCAGGGTCCCTTTTCCTTTGTTAAAGCTTCGTGCCCTTTGTTTCTTGTTTGTTTCTCAACCAAGCTCTAACACCATCAGAGCCCCCTTATCGAAGATTTCCACTTATTTCCTATATGCAAACAACCAAAAATCATCGATCACCAATTGCTAATAGGCCCCTATATTCAGCCCTATCCCTTAGTTCCTTAGCACTTCGCGACCATGTGCTAGCCCCCATGTTAGAGCCCTCTAATCGGTGATTTCCAAATGTGGCCAATGTGATGACCATCACAAAACTTTGATCAATGATTGCCAATAGGTGATAGGCAACATTTGTTAAGCCTTGGCCCTTGGTTCCCTTAAGCCTTCTTGACCACCTGCTATCTTGCATCCCAACGAAATTTCATTGTGGCACATGAGCTAACCAGTGCAAACCTCCAATCGTCGATTGTCGAAATGACATCATCTCATGCCACATGGCATCACGTGTCACTTAGATACGACCCATTAGGCCATCCACAAACACTGAAATAGCCTGCCACGTGTCCCTTTATACCGTGAAGTCATGTTGACATAAGCTTCCACTTGGCCTTATCAAAACCAATCTGATCCTCCCATGTGTCCTCATCAAAGCTCACCACCTGCTACCATGTGTCTTTATCTGAGCTTACCAGAGAGTTCCATCTATCCTTATTGGAGCTTACCACCAGCTGCCATGTGTCCTCATCAGAGCTCCTTCGATACTACCACCTGTACTTATAAGAGCCAACCAGACATGTCCACGTGTCCTCCTGGAGGAGAGAGAAGGAGGCCCACCATGCTTGGTTTTGCAGCAATTTTCTTTGTAAAAATATCTTCGGCTCTCCTGAAAATTTAAAAATGGAGGTTCAAATCCTAGCGTCTTAACAAATACTGTCTCAATCGGCATTCGCTGATCGGAGAATTCCAATGGCTGTGATATATGAAACTATCGATTGTTGATTTCCAATGCACCAATGTGTGCCGACTGTCGGGACCTCTAATATGCGATATCACAAATCACATATCGCACATTGTTGTTGTACTACACCACTGATCCTCTAATAGCTAATTGCGATTCACTAAGACTTCAGATATTCAAGATTGCTAATCGGAGAATTTCTTCCACTGTGCGTTGCACCTTGGAACCTCTGATTGCCAGGACCTGCGATTTTTAATATAGCTATTCACTGATCGACAATTCACAATCGCTGTTTGATGCACCTGGATCCTTCAATCTATGATTTGCAGGAATTCCAATATGCGAGACCTTTGCTCTTTGATTTCACTACCATCTAATTGCCGATTACCGATATGGCTTGGCCTTTGAACTGCGATACTTTTGATATGCTGGATTCTTCCCTACTTAAGGCTTTAACCAGTTGAACTTCAGAAGGTCATAACTTTTGACCCACAAGTCCATTTCTTGACTTCCGCATATCATTGGAAATATCTTCTAGAGAAATTTGCAATGGAAGGGGCTTGATTAGCCATTGAGCCCATATAATACCTCAAAATATGGCTACAAAATCATTGTCATACTTTATGCTCCTTAAATATTTGGACATCAGAAGTCACACCCACCACTGTGATCCTATGCATGAAGCATGCAACAACCATGGAATTTCATCCTCGGCCATCACTACTGGCATATGCTACAACAAGCAACTAAGATTGATTGATTGACATCAATGCCAACGCTCCTTCCAATCAGTTAGGCAATGCCAACTTCCCAACACAACTCCCCAACATGACTATTGACATCTATGCTGACTCACTTGCAAATGCCTTCACTGGGCCACTGGACATGCACACATTGTCAAATGTCCAAAAATGTCTCCCTTTGGTTTTGATGGCAACACACAATCCTTCTCTCCAAGAATGGCCAACCTCAAGCTGCATCCAAACATCTCATTGCATGAGACACCAATGGTCTTCTTGCCATCACAGCTTCTCCACAACTTATACCAGCCATCACAACTGCTCCACAACTTTTCTCCCCCTTTGACATCAACGGAAAGGGGCTACAAGCTACCTCACTCTCCCCATGTAATGACCAACTATGAGGACCAAATTCTAGCTATTGAGGTGTTTATTCTTCCTCACAGACCTTTCTACCAGGAATACTGCTACTGCTGCTCCATAAACTGGGCAAATGTGATATGCTCCTTGTGAACATATACTGCCTCTAATTTGTCCTTCCAGTTTTCGACACCTTACTGATGCTGGTTGAGAACTCTATCCACCAATGCATATTTTGTATCAAAAATATTGATACCCATTATACTGTGCATGGTATTACTGCTGCTACAAATACCAAGTTATAATGATGCATTTTTGGCTTTCCCTTTTTCACTGCAACTGTTGCTTTCGAGACTGCTCTCATTTTTTAGCATCTCCTCTTCTCCCCTTTGAGATCATTCTCATATAATAGGGGCTGCTCCACAGCTCATCCCAATTGCATCAATATAAACAATACAAATTGAACAATGTACTAAGAAAACTATTCTTTTTATTTTCTAATTAATAAATGTCCATTTTCACACATGGTTACTCAACATGAGCCCATCACAACCAATTGACATAGCTACACCAATTGAGGGTTAAGGGACATGAAAAATCTTATACCAATTTTGTTTTATGAACACAAGACTACTATACATTATCAAATTATAACTTAAATGAAATAAGAGTGTTTCATCAAAGATGCAAACCTTTCTCTTTGCTTAACAATATTCCTTTCTGAGGCTACCCATTGTTTCCTACTACTTCTTTATCAAAGCAACTCCCCCTGAGCCAATTCTACTTGATCTTCTACAAAGATTCATTGCCTTTGTCTGGGGATTGATATTGTGGAACTGACATGAATGTGAGTTTCCTGTCACTCCACACTTCGACTGTAGCCCATCTTCTTTCCACAACAAGAGATATTGTTGTGTACTCCTCATGTTGGCCGCACTCCACCTTCATCAATCATATTTACCATAATGTTCATCTTCAAGGCCTCCTACATCTGACTTACTCGACCTCCCTTGAGGCCCTTCTCTTCCTTTACTGAAGAGAAACAAAGGGTTGATTCCCCTTGAGCAGATCATCCTCTTTCTTCTTCCAGACCCTCAAAGGTCAAGTTCTCATAAAATCATTCCCTTTTTTCTTCTTCTTCACCCATGTTTGGGTCTTCTCTTTGCTGCACATGGGTAAAGGAATATTTCTTTCACCTCATGTTTCCTCACCCAAACCCTCTTGGAGCCTTTCTTCCTTATAGAGGGATCTGCTGCAAGAGTGGGAGGATCATACTTTTGACTTCTTCCTCCTCTATGCACCTTTCTCTGTTGACACAAAGCATTAAAGACATATGCATATTTTCAATTCTATTCATTCTCCTTGTCTTCAAATCCCAAGCTGCTGTATTCATATACACATGCTGAGAAGCATTTCGTTTCTTCTCATTTATATTGTCATATCTCTTGTGCCCGAGATTTCCATTGTTGGAGAATTCAACATGGCATAAGACCGAGCCATAGGAGTTTTCCTTTTTGACACCTCTTTTTTCAAAACTCCTCTCAAGGCCAACATGCCTTCTTCTAGCCTTATTGTGCATTCTCAGGTTTCTTCCACCCAACACATTTTTTTTCCTTGCAAGCCATCTACAGTCCATGTCTTTGTGTCCAAAAGTTTTTCAAGAAAAACAAAAACCATGAAAAAGATTTCGTTGATAGAGGCTACCTTTTCTTTGAATACTCTGTCTTTGAGGAGGAGGGTCCTTTGTTGGCTCTTCATATGCCTTTTATGACAATGAGCATCACTATCATGCACTCTTCCTTGTAGTTTCCTTTCCCTCTTCTATTGTGCTTGTTGTTGCTACTGCTTGAGATTTTGCTTCACTTGCTATTGCTTCTTCTTGGGCTTCTACTACTCTAGTTGTTGTTGTTGCTTCTTTCCTTGCTACTGTTATTCTCTAACAACATTCATTTCTTTTTTGTTGGAATCTTTTAGATTGTGATAGTGAGACAACTCTTTATTTGACTTCTATAAGTCATGTCTCAATGAGAATACCTCATTTTGTAGTCTCCCACATCAAGCTTCCTTTTCACTCAACTGATGGGTTAGCATCCTAATCAGTCTGCTAGCCTCTTCTTATTGAGAATTTAGTTCAACTAATGATTTGCTCAAATTTACATTCTCGAGCTCATAGACTTTCAGTTTCTCTTCTTGCTTGAGAATTTTCTTTGATAGGTGCTTGACCTCCTTTAAAGCGGAGAACAACCTATCTCTAGAAAATATCCTTTCATATGGATCCTTTTCTTTACCACTAGAGGTGTTATCTTTTGAGTAGTATGGTCTCTGTTATGAGAATTATTCCTCATATGCAGAAATGTGATGAGCAACAACATTACCCCATTCGGGTTCATTTCCAAAGCAACAGGGCTCCTCATTCTCTACTTGGCCCTGTTGAAGCCTCAAAAATCGTTCTGACAACATGGAGGAAAACCACTCAGCCTGGACCTTGAAAACAACTCCTTTTCCGTTTGGTGTAGTGGCTCCGACTGGGGATAATGGGACCAGTTTCCCAAAAAATATTTTGATAGTGTTGGTGGGGTGATATGATGTAATGGGAAAGTGATTGAGGTAAGTGTAATCTATTCTAACAACTAAACACATGCATATATCCTAATTTAACACTATTTAACTTATAAATATACTTGCGAATTAAATACAATATGCGATCTACAATGATGTCTTACAACAATTAGTAATAAAGATCATTCAAATGCAAAGGGAAATTAAATCATTTAACAGTAATCGTTTTGGATAAGTAGTTAGACAAAACGATTGAGAAAAATATATCGCATATAAAATCGTTCATGTATTCAGAATAGAATCAAAGGTACCATTATACAAAAGTGCAATAATGCTAAACTATAATTCAGCGTTTCATACATACAACCATTAAAATAAGAAGCATTTCTTAATGCATAAATAAAACATGATCATAAGATAAAAGTACCATATATGAAAATTCCTACTCATGTGCTTCAACAATATTGACCCAATTTCAATCAACCCAACACAGTGAGTACAAAAGTACATTTCAGTAGAGCATGCTACATATTTAAAAGAAAATAGATCATGTTCCATTCATTTCATCAAAACCTCCTCAAAAGTACAGAAGTGCAATGTTTTGAAAAGGGTTTTTGATAAAATTTCTGGACCCCTCTCTAAATGCATGAGAGAGGTTTAAATACTAAACTATATGTCTTAAAATAGATTATTACAAAAAAATTTGAGGATGTTTCAAACAACGTTCCTCAGAATATGCAAAAATAAAACTAAATTAAATGACTAATTCCTTTGAACTTGATCTCTAAGGTCACAAATATCAGTCATGGGCTTGAGCTGAGGTGGTTGGCTGATTGCATATTTTAACTGCCCAACAAATATGGCCTCTGTTAGTGCTGGCACCATATTTTGTGTAGAGGTTGTTAAACACCTCAAGGTCATCCAATGGTTATGTGGTTCACTAAAAACTACCAGTATGCTTCCCAATTTAGCCTATTTACCTGTTTGATTGCCTCCTCCTTTTCCTGTATTGCTTGTCTCCACTGCTATTCTAATTGTTTGACATTTAAAAGAAATCTTGGTTCAAATTCCTTAACAAGATTGGCTCCATGAAGATTTTCATTGATGGCTTCAATTATGCTATTTGTTACTGTTGTTGCTATCGCTGTTGCCCTTTTCGCATGTTTCAACCGAAAATCCCAATTTGTGAATAAAATATCTTTATGAGACTCAACAATGTAAACTTTGAAACGGGAACTATAAACTCAAAACAAGAATTCTGGCCAAAAAAACTCGTAAAAGCATAAAAAACAGTGCTAAAAACGAAAAGTGTTGATGTTGGAATAACACTTTTTTTTTTTAGGGTAAATTTTCAACATGCTTCAAAAATGGCAGTGAAAACCAATTTTTTGTGCAAAAATTGTCCAAAAAACATCCTCAAAACAAAAAGTATTGATGTTTGAATAATACTTTGCAAAAAACACCCTCAAAACGAAAAGTGTTGATGTTCGAATAACACTTTTTTTTTTTCAATGGTAAATTTTGTGCAAAAAAACACCCTCAAACAAAAAGTGTTGACATTGGAATAACACTTTTTTTTTTAGGTTAAATTTTCAACATTTCAAAATAATGGCATAAAATATTTTATCATGAAAAAACA
>APFE030066987.1:30306-58510 GCA_000404065.3 Pinus taeda
TTAAAAGAAAGAAAAATAAAAATCTTGAAAATTCGTTAAGTAATCATGATTTAAAAAAAATTGGACATAATAAATTTTAAAGTGTGAAAAATAAGCCCTCTAAAAAAAAGGTATGTTGCAAAAACACATTTTAAAGTTAGCATGAAAATCACTAACATTTAAAAACAAATTTTTATATTTGATACATAAAAAAATTTAAAGTGTCAAAAATATGCTCCGAAAAAAAAGAAGTGTATTCTACATCACCACTTTTTAAAATTAGGTCACTTTTTTGCTACCTCTACGAAACGGGTAATCGTATCGGTTATTTAAAGTGCCAAAAACTATGCTCTAAAAAAATATGTGTGTTCTGCATCGCCCCTTTTCAAAATCGGGTCACTTTTTTGCTATCTCTATGAAACAGGTAACAGTATTAGTTCCCATTTCAAAGTTTACATTGTTACTCCTCTAGCTTTGGTAGGTTAGCCTTTCACCCATCCTCTGATTCTTGCTAAGTGATAAAGTTAGAACTCATTTTATGGATTTTGTTGTACTCAAGCCTCATGTCAATAACCTGGTTCATTAACTTATCACTGGTCTTGCAATAAGGACTTATTTGCGAGATTTTCTGGCAAAGTACTTCCTTCTGCTGCATTAGTAGGGAATTAAGGTTGAGCACTTCCTTAATGAATTCATCAATTTGTGGATTATCCTTAAACCTATCTGTCATAGCTTGTATCCACGCATCTCTTTTTGCTCAGATGGCTTGATGTTGTATACTCATCTGTTTGAATTCTTTTTGGAGCTGGGCTATTTGTAATTCTGCTTGCTGGTTAGATTTCTTTTGGGCTAATTGATGTTCTAATAGTAGAATTCTCTGTTCCTTTTCCTTTATTAGCATTTGGACCTTTGTCGCTTTGTCAATAGTTGTTGTGGCATAGGATCCTACGAATTACGGCAATTTTGTGAGATTCTCAAATGGGTCGATGGGCGAGTCTTTCCATACGATGTCCATTGGTTCATGTTCCAGATTCATAACAGCTACAACATCCAACTTTCTTTTATTCCTTTGACTCTTGACTACAACTTTTTTGGTAGGATTGTAAAATACATCTAGGGGAGATATTTCCTCAATTCTCAAAACAATTTTTGAATTAGGAGTAGCAGGAATGATCTCAACGTCCTGAGTGCCCATAGATCCTTCCTGTGTCATTTTTGGATTTGACTTGTGTTGGGTTTTCTTAGGAGTTTGTATTTCAGATGTTTACTCAGGGTTTGAATCTGTATGGAGCGTTTTGTTGAACTGTTCCCATTTCTGTTCCAAATCAATAATTGGGGTTTTACCTAATTGAGTGGATGTAGAGGCAATCTCTGCTTGTTTCTTCGATGTTTTACTTGGTCGTTTCCTCTATAATTCTAGTTGTGTCCTTTTCAAACTCTTTATTTTTGTTTCCTCCCCCATTTTGAGATTGTTGCTTTGAGTGCTCTGACTCATGTGTATATTTCTCTTGGGTTTCTTCTTTGGAGTTTTCCTTGGATCTGCCCTCCAAGCTTACGATGGGAGTTGGCTCCCTTATTGGTTAAATTTGTAGTAGGTCCAATGGGACTTTCAATAATCTCTTTTTTCTATACACATGGAAAGCCTTAACATCTTCCGGGGTCAAAAGTAGTAATTCCATATGCAAAACTTGTGAAAATGTTTTTGCCTGTAGGAAGAGGTCATCAAGTCATCTTCATGGAAGAATTGCTTTACTTTTACCATAGTAGTAAATTCCTTAACCATGGCATTGGGTCGTATTTCCTTCCCAAGACTATAGATAGTTTTAGAGACTTAATTATCTCTGCTTCTTTTAATGCATGTCCATAATCATGTAGCACAAATGCACCACAGTGTAATGGAAATGTAGGCCAAATGGACTTCTTCTGCTCTTTTAGTCCTTTTATTAATCCTCCTTCCCCTGTTGTTTGGTAGGCTATTTCTCTGGCCATTAATTTTTCGGGGACATAATATGGGAGAACATGTGGTGAAGCAATGCTCCAAAAAAAATATGATGTAGGTGAATGTCTCTTCCCCAAACCATCTGGCTATTGGCAAGATATCTACTTCGGCCTCTTTAGAAAACCTAGGGGCAGTTCTATTGTACACTTCTTTATGAATGGGTAGCATAATCCCTTGACATATTTTATAAAAATGGGGGTGAAATTGAGATTCCCACAAAATGTTATGGTACATATGGATGGGAAGGGGATCCTATACAGTCCACTTCCATCCCATATTAGGAAATTGAGAACTAAAACAGATAGCATCCATAACAAAAGAACTCATGGAAAAGGGGGGATAGTCCTTAGAGAAGAATTTCTTTTCCTTCTGTATTCTATAATGGCCTTAGCCAAATTATCTAATAGAATTTGAGCCCAATTCATTATTGTTGCATTTACTGTTACATCTATTAACTGGAGCCATTCCATGGAAAACTTGGTGCTATCGGGTTAATCAAACAACCTACATATCATCGCTTTTGCGAAACTATGAGGGGGAGAAATGGATGCCATAGAGTACATACCAGTTTTATCCCGTTTGAGCTTGCCTTCACTTGATTTCTAGGTTTGATGTCTGATGGGTGCTCATTTTCCTTGGCAAATTTCTCAAGGAACTGTTTGTTATAGATATTTTGCGGCTCTAGCAATTGGTACATTAGTCTTAGGTTGTCTACTGAGAAAGACCCCATGACCTCTTGTCTATGATCCTTGAAGGTTCTGCCTATCATTCCACTTCGTTAATTATCCATTTGACCATATCCGTGTATGGGATTATCTTTGGTCTTGCAGCTATGTGGTGCGTGAATGAACATCTTGTTTCGAAATAGGAGGCGTCATAGGAATCTTGAGCATCTGTTGTGACCTTTGTTACTAGTGGCCTTGGGTGTTCTTCTTCTAACAAGTTATACATGGCCTCCCATGTTGAAGTTCCTCCTTCCTTGCTACATGTAGTATCAGAGAAAAGAGGGATCATTTCTGATTTCTCGGACACAGCTACCTTTCCCTTCTTCCCCATTGTTTCAAACGGTGTTCCCTATGGATTTTTCCTGAAATGGAGCAAAACGAAAGTTATCGGATAAACACAAGAAAGAATGATAATGAGAATGAATGATACAGATAACCTGAAAAGGTGACAAGAAAGGAGTTTTAATCAAACACAAATGGAAAGATATCGTATCATGTCGAACCACTTTTTAACAGAAATTTGATTAACCTATATTAAATAGATACTAATGGTTCCTTATTGTTGCCTTTATTACTCATTAATTTACCGCATCATGAAATGGGAAGGAAAACTTTTAAGGTGGTGTGCTTAAGCTGCGCGAATGTCAATTTTATGATTGTGATGCAATATTGAAAATCACATTATCGCACATTTGATTATGCACTTTCTCAAAGTTCTTTAGGATTCTGCGGGATGCGAGATAAGTGGTACATCCTTTGCCATTTAGAGCGTAGTTTGTCTTGAGGAGTAATTACTTTATAAAGTGCTTTTCACTACATGGAGGACCCAATTACAATTTATAACATTGGCTTCTATCAGGTCTAGAATTTATCGCATTTCTCAAACTCACGCAGTTCATAAGATTTAGAATTTTTAAGTATTTTGACGTGATGCAAAAAGGTTTAATTGTTCTATCACAATATCCTATTTCACATGCTTCAACATGCTTTGTGGGTTTGCATCCTTTGTGAACGTCGATATGCGATTGCGATAAGGACTTAATTTTATAGGAAATACCTTAGATCTTAGATTTTGAATAAAAATTCCAATGATATCTAAGTGTGGTGATCCTTTTGATTGCAATTTGAAAATTTTGTTTGTTAATAAGACTTTTAACACACTTGGTCAAGCAGTATGCGAAAAGGCGAGAATTGGTAATTTTTAAAGGGTTTTAACTTGATATCTTGCTTTATTCTTTAAAATTTTTGAAAGGAAGTGCCTAAGTGGTAAATTTTTCTTGGAGGGTTTTTTATCAAGGGTCCCCATTTATTAATATAATATTAGCTATTAAACTAATAAATGGGAGGGGGGGGGGTTGTTGAATAGCAACAACAATTGGCAATTCATTGGAAGAACCAATTATCTCTAACAATTTTTTGAAATTTCTAAATTTTTTTAGAATAAACGTAGTTTAGAAAATAAAAATACATGAAATATAAGATACATAACATTTCTCTGAATAGGAACACAAAATCCACCTAACTATTATCCATTTGATTATCCTCTTCAATATGAAAATTACTTTGTCTACATCAGTCATTACTTAGTTTTAAAGATAAAAGCAGGGGGTTCTCACAAATTATCTTTTTAGGTGTACTTAGTTGTCATAGGTAGAGCCTTTGCTACCAGCAGGAATCCATAGCCTCAATAGGGTTACCTTTTAACCAAAAATGATTCAGTATCCCATCCAGATAAGTGTGCAATTTTTAGAGATAAATTCAGATTCATGTACTTACTCCCTTTTCATTCTTTTCTAAACAATTTCTTTTTCTTAAAAAAACCATTTTTTCTTCTTAAAGTTCATTGTCTTGGTTTGGTGGCCAAAATTGACAATGTCATTCATTGGTTGTAACTTAACTGAACAAGCTAGCTTGTGATTAGACCCGTTGTATTTTGATTAACATAATCTCAACCCATTACCCTATTTTGATATGCAGTATTGGTAATGTCAGTTTGTTACTTCCCTATGATCATGGTAAGTCGGCTCTTGAAGAGATCTCTTATCCTTTAAGTTTAAGCATATTTTAGAATTACACTCTAAAAAGAGAAAAGCTTACTTGATGGGGAGAACCATTGACTCCTTAAGAGTTTATGGATGATGGTTATAGAGTTGAGGATGCTTCTATGTAGAGAGTCTTTACTTTGTTATAGATACTTTTCTTAACTGATGGTAGAATAAAGGTTTATTTACAAAGTTGAGGTTTAGCAAAGGACAAATAATTTTGATAGAGAACAAGTAGATTTCAGAGTAATAGAACTTATCTTATGGTTCAAATGTGAAAAATATCTTCTCAACAATCTCTACTAATACAAGCAAAAAGTCAAAATATAAAAGAGATTATTATTGTAAAGGCCAAAAGTAAATGCTATTTAACTTTTATTTTCCTAAAAAGTAAAAGTAATAGTGTACAAGGGATAGAATAGGTTATCTTCCATGAAAATTATTTCTTCAGAATATGCCCATTAACAGGCAGAGAATCTCTCTTGCTTGATAAGTCTTGCAATAAAAAGATTGATGGGCCTATTTGTTCCACAATCTGAAATGAGCCAAGCCAAACTCTTTGGAATTTGGTATGCTTACCTTTCTCCTCGTGTGCTTTATCCCACTTCAATACCAAGTCTCCAGCTGAAAATATTTTGAACTTACAGAATTCGCATCAAATGAATATTTGACTAACTGTTGATGATGTGCATGTGTGATTTTGGATTTTTCCCTTTCTTCTTCGAGCTTGAGGATTTTTTATTGTCTTAATTGCATAGAAGAGGAAGGATTTTCTTCAATAAATTGAACCATGGATAGAGATGGAATAACTACATTTGTAGGGAGGACAACCTCTTTCCCATAAACCAAATTAAACGGAGAAGTTCATATTGAGGCCTTCTGTGTTGTTCGATCTGCCCATAGAGAAAATGTTAAAGATTTGTGCCAGTTTTTCTGACTTTTGTCAACGATTCATTTGATGATTCTTATGAGATTTTCGTTTGTAGATTCAGCCAAACCATTTCCATGAGGATAATAGTTAATTGAATATTTAAGTTTAAAACCTCTTTTAAGAGAAAATTATGTCATTGCATTGCCTGTAAAATAAGATGTAGTGTCAAACATGAGGGCAGATGGTAGACCAAATCTGGTAATAATAAATTGGTCAATAAATTCAATGATGTTTTCAAAATTGGCTACCTTAAGTGGAATTGCTTCCACCCATTTTGTGAAGTAATCAGTCATTGTAAGGATATATCTATGCTACTTTGAAGAGTGAGGAAAGATCTCACCTATTATGTCCAGTCCCCATTGTTCAAATGGTTGTCCAATGTTGACTGGCTATAATGGTAATGTGGGTTTACTCTATCTTCCAGTAGCTGTTTGAATTTTTTTACATTTCCTCACATATTCGTGTGCATCTTTGAATAAGGTTGGTCAATAATAGCTAGCATGCAGGTTTTTATGTGCGGTTGTGTCCCCTCCAAATTGTCCAACAGCTAGTCCATCATGGAGTTCTAGAAAAACCTTCTTCGCCTCGGATTTTTCAAGGCATCTAAGTAAAACATAATCATAATTCTTTCTAAATAACACATTATTTATGATCTCGTATTTCTTAGCTTTTATCTTCAAAGCCCTTTTTCTTTTGTAACTTAGTTGCTTAGGGGCATATCCATTTCTCAAATAAAAGATGGTATCAACATATTTGGATTTAGTGTCATTGAAACTTACCTCATATACTTGTATATCATCACCTGAATCTTGTAGTGCTGGTAAGTTGGATGCTCCTACAAACATTCTGTAAAAACCTTGACCTTTAACAATTTTAGCTGGTTTGATCTCAATGTCATATTCTTGCAATTCTGTTACCCAATTTTCTCTTTTCTCACCTACATCTCTTTGCATTAATATATTTCTCACTACTAAGAATGGGACTACTACTTTAGTGTGAATTTTGAGGAGAAAGGGTCTAAAATGCTTTATTGATTTGAAAACAGTGAAATATTGTTTTTCAACATCTGAATAATTTAATTCAACCCCTTGCAAATTGGATCTAAAGAAAGAAATTGGTGCTTCAACTTTTTCATCATTGACCTGTGTCAATATAGCTGCATATGATGTCTCATAAGCAAAAGTATATAAAATGAAATGACTAGAAAAATTCATAGTTGCTAAAGACGGAGAATTTATGATTGCGTGTTTAATTAGATTAAAGGATTCATGCTCTGTATTTCCCCATTTGAAAGCATAATTTTTCTTAATCATAGATTGGAGAGGTAAAACAATTTGTGAAAAGACAGGGACAAATATTTTAACAAAATTTATCTCACATAGGAAATTTTGCATAGATTTTTTGTTATGAGGTAAAGGAATTTCAGAAATTTCTCTTATCTTAGGAGGATCAATATGAATCCCTTCTTTGGATACAATAAATCCAAGGAGCTATTATTCACTTAAAGAAAATAAATATTTCTTGGGATTGAGAGAAATTCCATACCTCTGACCACGCTCAATGATTTGTTTTAAATCCTTTAAATTATTGTTGTGCTTTTTTTAATACACAGTTATATCATCTAAATAGATTATCATCGATTTATTTACCAAACCTATGAAATATATGTCCATGGATCTCTGAAATGTTGCACCAACATTGATTAACCTAAATGACATATTTTGGTAAGCATAGGTTCCCCATTTGTTCCGAAATGTGGTCTTTAGTCGATCGTCTGGATGTACGAGAATCTGATTGTAACCTGAAGATCCATCCAGGAAAGACATTAGTTCTGAGCCTACAACAGATTGCAGTATCTGTTCCATAGGAGGTAATGGAAAGTTTTCCTTTTGACAAGCTTTGTTGATATTGTGAAAGTCTATACATATTCGACTATCACCATTATTTTTCCTGATTGGAACAAGGTTGGAAACCCACCTTGAATGCCTGACAAGAGAAATTATTTTGGCTTTGAGAAGCTTATTTAATTCAGATTTGACTTGATTTTCTAAATTTGGGTAAATTTTTCTTTACTTTTGTTGCACTGGATTTTCATTGGATATCATGGGAATGTTATGTTGAATGAATATAGGCTAATTTTTCATCTGGTGTAAGACTAAGTCCTAGATTGATATTTTGAGGTTTAGGGTTAGTTCTAAGATTCACTAATTCAAACCTCAAAGTTGAACTTTGAAGTTTTGAGTTAGTGGGTTTCTTGAACCTGTCCTTAAGATAATAAAGGTCTTCCATCTTAACCACATATTTAGGTATGGAATTTACAGTTATTTCTTGCTTAAGCTAGTTATCATGTTGATCTTTATCTATTATTTGGTCGTCATAAGAGCCTTCATATGTTAAAAAAAACTATGATATCCAGATCATTATTAAAGTCTCTTCAATTGGTGATATTATCGGGAATATAAGGCCTAAAAATTAATTCAATCGAAAATGATCGGGGCTATAATCTCCTGGGGGAATGAGCTTTTGATGCAACATTATCGAAAAGATTGGCACTTGCATTTTGGAGTTTTGGGATAGGGGAAATGTTAAAAGTTGTAAAATGGGAGGTAAGGTCATGGACCAATGATTGATAATGTCTCAAATGTCCATAGAGACAATGTATAGTATTTCTTGCCTGTTTAATTACAATTTATGAATCTCCAAACACTTGAAGATGTTTGATATCAAGGTCAATGGCTTTATACAACCTTTGAACTAATGTTTCATATTCGGAAGTGTTGCTTGTGCATTCGAATTCAAGTGCATGCTAAGATGGTTTTTCCCCTTCTAGGCTAAGTAATATGCATCCCTACTTTGGCTCCATCGTTAGATTTAGATCCATCAAAAAATAATTTCCAAAATAAATATCTAACTATAAGTTTATCTACAAAATTTATACTCTTAGAAGCATCTATTTTAGAATAATTTTCAACTTGTGATATAACAAAATTTTCCAAGGGTGAATTATTTGCATTAAAGTTACCTAAAAATGATTCAACTGAATATTTTCCAATGATATTGCTGCCATATGCAACTAGCTCATTCTCTCCCTCTAGTTCTGTAACGATATAATTTTGATGTCTTTCATGGTTAACCCTTGTTTGATTTGGCTTTCCATTATAGGGAAGCCACATATGGGACCAGTCGATTGCAAAATAGCCATGAAGTTTTTCAGACCAGTCTCTGCTGAGGATTAATCCGTAGAATTCAGGGGTATCGGCTACAAGGATGTCAATTACTTAACATACTTTCAGGTTTGATGAGAGTCTAATAGTGACTTTATTGATTTCTCCTATAACTTCGAATTGGGATTAGTCTAACTGCACATTGCAAACAACAGATTTTTAGTGCTCAACATTCAATTTCGTACAAACTGTTCTTACTAGAATGTTGGATGAAGCTCCAGAATCAATGAAACAATTGTGTAGATTTTTATTGAAAAATTCAAAAGTCAAAAGAAATGGAGGTGTATGGGATTTGGATCTTCCTCCTATTAGAGAAATATCAGTTGAACTGATTTTGTCTAATAAGGTAGTAGGAGGCCTTCCCATTTCTTGAGCAGCATGTGAAATTACAACAATGGGAAGAGGAGAAGTGGGGATTGCTTTTAGTTCTTTGAGTAATAGCTTCTGTTGATGTTTTAACTTGCTAGCTCATGGAATGTAATGTTCCCCCTAGTATTTTTCTTATCTTCCATGATGTTTTATTCCATTTCATCAGAGACTAGTAGCGTTTTAGCTGTAGGTGAAGCATTTGATTGAGGAGGAGTGGTTTGGGTGATTTGGGGGAATATTTGTTGCCTATTTATTGGTATTTTGGAGTTGGAATTGACGTTTTCTGTTTTGGATTTGTTTTTGGAAAATATATCGTGCTTCTACTCCTAGTTATGACAGGTAATGCTTCTTATGCTTCTTCATTAGGAAGAATGAAATCCCACATTCCTTGCAATTCAACTATTTCTTCATCATTAGTTTGTTCTTCAGCTGTTGAGACTCCTTCTTCCTCCACATCTGACTCAACATTTGATATTATGCTTAGAGGCTTAGGATCAAAGGAAGCATTTCTTTTATAATTCCTGTAAGCTTTCCTTGAGGAAGTCTTCGCTACCTACTTTTTGATGTCAACCATTTCATTGGACATGGTTTTAAGGACTTTTTGTAGACCTTCAAGATCAAAAGGATCTTTAGGTGCTTTTTTCTTGGATTTGTCCCTAAAGGTCACCTTCTTGGATTTTTGTTCTTCTAATGAATTCTTCTTATCTAAAGCTAAGATGTGTTTTTCTATAGTTATGGCTTCAATCATGTTTTCTACCAAAGTTGGTTTGGCAGCTCTATCGAAAAAAATAGTTGCATTTGAGGGAAGAGCAGAAATGTACCATTCATTTTGGACTTCATCAATGGGCTTGTATGCCATTGGGATTTTATTCAATAACTTATTAAAATGTGAATTGAAGTCCTTAATTGGTTTTCTAGGTTCAACTTTCAAGTTGGAGAGATCATTGAGAATAATAGTCGTTGATTGGTGATCTCCAAACATGGTTAGGAACTACTCTTGAAATACATCCCAACTATTAATGGAACTAGACGGTAATGAAAAATACCATGATCCTGCTGATCCTTGTAAGGTATAAGGGAATAATATTACAACTGCATCTTCTTCCATCACTTAATTGAGATTTATGGACAACATAAAGTTGTTTATGCGTTCTTTAGCTGGTAGGCCATCATCAGGGTTGAATTTTGGTAACCACTTTTTTGGATGGGAGGGCAATGGATGTAATGGTCCCACCATCCGAATAGCTCTTAGATTTGTCCATGGTCTTTGAACCATCGTGGGTATGTGTGTAGAGGAAGATGTTCCAGTAGTTGAAGGTGATTGGGTAGAGGAAGCTTGTGTTCCAGTACCAGTGTAAATCATGATTTGGAATTGTGAGGTGGATGATTGATTTTGTGATGAAGTGGATGGAATGAACGAGGGCATTTCAGGTGACGATGAGAGAACCTCACTATGAGCTTCAGAGTGTGTTTTCTTAGTTTTCCTTCATTTTTGTAGAGGGAATTCAAATGGGGGGATCCCACATTTTTCGCTTTGTGATCTAGTTAACCTTTGAGAGGAAGGAAAGTAAGAAGAAACACTAGCTTAGAATAACTTAGATTCTTCTTGAGAAAAAGAAATTCACTGCAGTTTATGGATCAAAGACTAGACTTCAATATTTTCCATAGAAGAAGATTGATCTGATTTCGTTGAGATAACAGTAGTGGATTCTAATGTTTTCTTTACAACTTCTCTCCTAGGATTTGGGGATTTAGAATGTGATAGAGAAGTTGGAGGTGATGGTGAGGGAGTTTTACTCTTAGAATGACCTATTGATTTAATTTTTCTTTCCATTCATAGTCCAGCCCTCCTTCTAGCACCAAAATGTTGAAGCCTCGAAAATCGTTGCGACAACATGGGGGAAAACCACCCGGTCCAGACCTTGAAAGCAACTCCTTTTCCATTTGGTGTAGTGGCTCCGACTGGGGATAATGGGACCAGTTTCCTAGAAAATATTTTGATAGTGTTGGTGGGGGGATATATTATGTAACGGAAAGTGATTGAGCTAAGTCTAATCTAATCTAACTACTAAAAACATGAATATATTCTTATTTAACATTATTTAACTTATAAATATACCCGAGAATTAAATGCGATATGTGATCTACAATGATGTCTTACAACAATTGGTAATAAAGATCATTCAAATGCAACAATAAATTAAATCATTTAACAGTAATAGTTTTCAAAAAAATGATTGAGAAAAATATATCGCATATAAAATCCTTCATATATTCAGAATAGAATCAAAGCTAACATCATAGAAAAGTGAAATAATGCTAAACTATAATTCAGTATTTCATACATACAACCATTAAAAGAAGAAGCATTTCTTAATACATAAATAAAACATGATCCTAAGATAAAAGTACCATATATGACAAGTTCTGCTCCTGTGCTTTGGCAATATTGACCCAATTTCAACCAGTCCAACACATTCTAAGAGTACACAAGTGCATTTCAATAGAGCATGCTAGATATTTAAAAGAAAATAGATCATGTTCCATTCATTTCATCAAAACCACCTGAAAATTACAGAAGTGCAATGTTTTGAAAAGTGTTTTTGATAAAATTTCTCGACCCCTATCTAAATGCATGAGAGGGGTTTAAATACTAAACTATATGTCTTAAAATAGTTTATTACAAAAATACTTGAGGAGGATTCAAACAACCTTCCTCAGAATATGCAAAAATAAAACTAAATTAAATTACTAATTCCTTTGAAATTGATCTCTAAGGTTGCAAATATCAGTCAAGGGCTTGAGATGACGCAGTTGGTTGATTGCAGATTTTAACTACCCAACAAATATGACATATGTTAGTGCTGGCACCATATTTTGTGTAGAGGTTGTTAAACACCTCAAGGTCATCCACTGGCTATGTGGTCTCACTAAAAACTGCCAGTATGCTTCTCAATTCAGCTTGTTTACCTATTTGATTGCCTCCTCATTTTCCTGCGCTGCCTGTCTCCACTCCTGCTCTAATTGTTTGATATTCAGAAGAAATCCTAGTACACATTCCTTAACAAGATTGGCGCCATGAGGATTTTCATTTAGGGTTTATATTATGCTATTTGTTGCTATCACTACTATCGTTGTTTCCCTTTCCTCTTGTTTCAATTGAGAATCCCAATCTGTGAACAAAATATCTTTATGAGACTCCTCCAGCTTTGGTAGGTTAGCCTTTCTCCCATCCTCTGATTCTTTCCAGGTGATAAAGTCAAAAATATTTTATGGATTTCATTGTACTCAAGCCTCATGTCAATAACCTGGTTTGTTAACTTATCAGTCATCTCACAATAAGGACTTATCTGTGAGATTTTCTGGAAAAGTACTTCCTTCTACTACATTAGTAGGGAATTAAGGTTGAGTGCTTCTTTGATGAATTCGTCGATTTGTGGATTATCCTTAAACATATATATCATAGCTTGTATCCACACATCTCTTTCTGCTAAGTTGGCTTGATGTTGCATTCTCATCTGTTTGAATTCTTGTTGGAGCTGGGCTATTCGTAATTTTGCTTGCTAGTTAGATTTCTCTTGGTCTAATTGTTGTTCTAAAAACATAATTCTCTATTCATTTTCCTTGAGCAGCATTTGGACCTCTGTCGCTTTGTCAATAGTTGTTGTGGCATAGGCTTTTGTGAATTGTGACAATTTTCTGAGATTCTCACATGGCTTGATGCGTGAGTCTTCCCATACGATGTCCATTGGTTCATTTTCCAGGGTCATAACAGCTACAACATCCAACATTCTTTTCTTCTTTTTTCTCTTCGCTACAGCTTTGTGGGTAGGACTATAAAATACATCTAGCTGAGGTATTTCATCAATTCTCAAAACAATTTCCGAAGTAGGAGTAGTAGGAATGATCTCAGCATCATGAGTGCCCGTAGCTCCTTCCCTTGTCATTTCTGGATTTGACTTGTGATGGGTTTTCTTAGGAGTTTGTATTTCATATGTTTGCTTAAGTTTTGAATTTGTATGGATATTTTTGTGGAATTGTTCCCATTCTTGTTCCAAATCAATAATTTGGGTTTTACCTAACTGAGTGGATGTAGAGGTAATCTCTGTTGTTTCTTCATTGAGGTTTGCTTGGTTGTTTCCTCTATAGTTCCAACTGTGTCCTTTTCAGACTCTTTATTTGTGTTTCCTCCCCCATTTTGAGATTGTTGCCTTGAGTGCTCTGAATCGTGTGTAGATCTCTCTTATGTTTCTTCTTTGGAGTTTTCTTTGGAGCTGTCGTCCAAGCTTATGCTGGGAGTTGGATACCTTATTGGTTTAATCTGTAGTAGGTCCAATGGGACCTTCAATAATCTCTTTTTTCTATACACATGGAAAGTCTTAACATCTTCTAGGGTAAAAAGTAGTGATGCCATATGAAAAACTTGTGAAAATGTTTCTGCCTCTAGGAGGAGATCATCAAAGGAGTCCTCTTTGTGGGTGAACTACTTTACTTTTACCCTAGTAGTAAATTCCTTGACCATGCCAATTGGGTCATATTTCCTTCCCAGGACTATAGCTAGTTTCATAGACTTAATGATCTTTGCTTATTTTAATGCATGTCCATAATCGTGTAGCCTAAGTGCACCACATTGTAATGGAAATGAAGGCCAAATGGCCTTCTTATGCTCTTTTAGTCCTCTACTTAATCATCTTGCCCTGGTGTTTAGTAGGTTATTTCTCTAGCCATTAATTTGTCCGGGACATAATATGGGAGAACATGCGGTGAAGCAATGCTCCCAAAAAATCTGATGTAGGTGAATGTCTCTTCCCCAAACCATATAGCTACTGGCAAGATATTTACTTCGGCCTCTTTAGAAAACCTAGGGGTGGTTCTGTTGTACACTTATGTATGAATGGGTAGCATAACCCCTTGAAAATGTTTATAAAAATGGGGGTGAAATTGAGATTCCCACAAATTTTTATGGTACATATGGATGGGAAGATGGTCCTGTATAGTCCACTTCCATCCCATATTGGGAAATTGAGAACTAAAATAAACTTCATCCATAACAAAAGCACTCATGAAAAAGGGGGGAAAAATCCTTAGAGAAGAACTTCTTTTCCTTCTATATTCTATAGTGGCCTTAGCCAAATTGTCTGATAGAATTTGAGCCCAATTCATTATTGTTTCATTTACTGCTGCATCTATTAATAGGAGCCATTCCATGGAAAACTTGGTGCTATCGGGTTTACCGAACAACCTACATATCATTGCTGCTGCAAAGCTACGAGGGGGAGAAATGGATGTCGTAGAGTACATACTAGTTTTATCCCACTTGAGCTTGCCTTCACTTGATTTATAGGTTTTTGTGATGTATGATGGGTCCTCATTTTCGTTGGTAAATTGCTCAAGGGACTATTTGTTGTAGATATTTTGCGGCTTTGGTAACTCGTACATTAGTCGTAGGATGTCTGCTAAGAAATACCCCATGACCTCTTGTTTTTTATTCTTGAAGGTTCTGTGTGTGATGTCCACATCGTCAATTATCCATTTGACCATATCCGTTTATGGGATTATATTTGGTCTTGCAGCTATGCGGTGCAGGAATGAACATGTTGTTTCGAAATAGGATGCATCAGAGGAATCTTGAGCATCTAACATGGCCTTTGTTACTAGTGGCCTTGGGTGTTCTTCTTCTAAAAAGTTATACATGGCCTCCCATATTGAAGTTCCTCCTTCCTTGCTACATGTAGTATTAGAGAAAATAGGGATCATTTCTGATCTCTTGGACGCATCTACCTTTCTCTTCTTCCCCATTGTTTAAAACGATGTTCCCTGTAGATTTTTCCTAAAATGGAGAAAAACAGAAGCTATTAGATAAACACAACCAAGAATGATAATGAGAATGAAGGATATAGACAACCTAAAAAGGTGACAAGAAAGGAGTTTTAATCAAACACAAATGAAAAGCTATTGTATCACGTCGAGCTGCTTTTTAACATAAATGCCATTAACCTATATTAAATAGCCACTAATGGTTCCTTATCACTGCCTTTATTACTAATTAATGTACCACATTGCAAAACGGGAAGGAAAACTTTTAATGTGGTAGGCTTAAGTTGTGAGAATACCGATTATGCGATTGCGATGTAATATCGCAAATCACATTATCGCACATTTGATTGTGGGCTTTCTCAAAGTTTTTTAGGTTTCTGTAGGATGTGAGATAAGTGTTACATCCTTTGTCATTTAGAAAGTAGTTTGTCTGGAGGATTAATTACTTTATAAAGCACTTTCCACTACATGGCGGACTTAATTACAATTTATGACATTGGCTTCTATCAGGTCCTGGCTTTATCTCATTTTGCAAACTTGCATAGTTCATAAGATTTAGACTTTTTAAGTATTTTGATGCGATGCAAAAAGGTTGAATTATTCTATTGCAATATCACATCTCGCATGCTTCAACATGTTTTGCGGGTTTGCATCCTTTGTGAATGTCAATATGTGATTGCGATAAGGAATTTATTTTATAGGAAAGGCCTTAGGTCTTAGCTTTTGAATGAAAAGTTCAATGATATCTAATTTGAGTGTGGTGATCCTTTTAATATTAATTCGCGGATTTTGCTTGTTAATAAGACTTTTAACACACTTGGTCTAGCGGTATGTGAAAAGGCAAGAATTGCTAGTTTTTAAAGGGTTTTGACTTGATATCTTGCTTTATTCTTTAAATTTTTTAAAGGAAAGTGCCTAAGTGGTAAATTTTTCTTGGAGGGTTTTTTTATCAAGGGTCCCCATTTATTAATAGAATATTAGCTATTTAACTAATAAATGGGGGGGGGGTGTTGTTGAATAACACAACAGGCCCTCATGGCTATCTCCACCATATAGACATTGCAGTCTATTAAGCACTTACTTTTCTGACTCACAATTCCTTACTTCATCAACATTTGACTAAGATAACCCTCTTAGGATGATCTCCTTGGATTTCTCATTGTTTTCTCCATTCAAAGTAGAGAGGCATATATCAACATCTAGGGACATCAAGTAGGCTTCCATTCTAACCTTCCATATTTCATACCAAAGCTCATGGCATGATCTATATAAGAACGGAAATTCTTCTACTACTAGCCAAAATCCATTAGCCATTGTTTCCCTTTGATCTACCATCTAGTGATTAAGTTATTTCTGAAGGAATGTGGCTCTAATACCAATTCTTGGAAACAATGTTAATACTGAGAGGGGGGTGAATCAATATTAAGGATAATTTTTACTTTGTTATGCCATTTTTCTTTCCTTATTTAAACATGGCATTCGTCCATATAAGAAACAACAATCTATAATTTAGAAACAACATTAACTCAACACGCAAGCATGCAAATCATAAGAATCATACACATTAGACACAAGTTTTTCATATGGAAAAAATTTCGGGAAAAAACCAAAAATCTTGTTGTTGTTATTGATGTAAATAGAATAACCTACTCTATTACATAAATCTATTTGTGATAACCCAGTCACAGGAAGAACCAACTCTCTTTGATTTGTTTTCTAGTACCAACTAGCAAGAAGCACCAACTCCCTCTGTTTGTAGACACCCATCCAGCTTACCAGAAGCACCATATGAGGCACTGACCTCATGGATTTGTTGAAAGAACCAACTTGCATCTCCTTGGTTTTATCCAAGCACCAAATTGTAGGAGGCACCGACCCCCAACCCTTCACAAGCTCCACTAGAGATGAAAGCACCAAATTCATGTCTATAGGCAGCAAGCCACACTCAATTAAGAACTGGTAGTCCTTTATGATTTGGAAAAAAATCTGCCTGATCTCAGCTTTGATCTATGCTCACTTTGTTTCACCTTGCATCTCTCTGCAACATTATTCAATAACCCTATGATCTGATCAACAACAATCACTCTAAGTCCTCTCCTCTCTGTTCTCAACATCAGTCACTTTGCTCTCGGCCTCACTACTTTCCACAACACACAATCTTCTCTCTAATGCACAATAACATCATTATTCAAACATCTCAGGAAACTTCCAACTTTAACACAGAGTGAAAGAACTTCAGCCTTGTCTCATAGCTCACAGGAACTTTAGGCCTTACTCAAGCACATATGCACCTATCAACCTTTACACACAGAGCACATAAAGTGTTGTTCTCAGGGTCTCTTTTCTTCTGCTAAGGCACTTTCAGCCTTTACACAGAGAACTAGCTCTCACTTAGCCTCTCATAGCAGTGAACTTAATCAAAGCTCTTTCCTCTTAGCTCTAGGGCAAGAATATTGTTTTCCATCACATGCTCAATCGAGCTCCTAGGTTTTGTTCCTCTGCTATCTCCCTGATCGATGCTGCCACCCTATCCCGTGTCAACACTACGCACTGTACCTCAACATGGCCCTACACTCTGTTGTCTTCATTGGTATTAGTCTCTTCCATTGCATTCCCTAAGAATGGGCACATGACTATTTCCCCATACTGAGAATTAATTCTCAGTCCACCTACTTACTCAAACCAAACATAGTCATCTCTGTGTTGCAACTCTCCCATCACTGAGACTCTCGATGCATATTCAAGGCTCAAAGAGCTCGACAACACTTCAAAATGGCTTCATTGTACTTAGGCATGGCCTTTCTATGGACCATTGTCCTTGTCTCCTTGTCTCTCTGATGATCCATCTATCCTCTTAACTCATTGAGACATGCATTAGAGAACAGGAATAGTGTGTCTCATCTCATGGCAGACCGAACACTCTTTTCATTAATATTGTGGTCCTTTCCCTTCACTAGGAAATATCTAAAAATCACCATAAATTCTTGATACCAACTCCTCTGCACTCATTCAATCTTGTAGTTACCGACCCATACCCCTTCAATGCTCCCCTATATTGTTGTATTAGAGCTTTTCATTGCAACATCACAGTGGTGCAACATTCCAAACTTCCGATTTTTGATCTCTGATATTCAAACCCATTCCAATTATATCCTTGTTGTATCTCCACCACAAGGCTAGGTGTTGTGACCAAGGGCTTGACCTTAAGGCGCTAAGTCTTTTAGAATCCTATCAGGGGTCCTTTTTCTTTGTTAAAGCTTTGCACCCTTGGTTTCTTATTTGTTTCTCAACCAATCACTAATGCAATCAGAGCCCCCTTATTGGTGATTTCCACTTGTTTCCCATATGCCAGCAACAACAAATCACTGATCGTCGACTGCTAATAGGGCCCTCTATTCAGCCCTAGCCCTTGGTTCCTTAACACTTCGCAACCACATGCTAGCCCCCATGTTGGAGCCTCTAATCGGAAATTTCCAAATGTGGCCAATGTGCCAACCATTGTAAACCTCATATCGTCGATTACAAATATGTGATAGGAACCATCTGTTAAGCCTTTGCCCTTGGTTCCCTTAAGCCTTCACAACCACCTACTATCCCGCATCTAGACGAAATTTCACTGTGGCATATGAGCCAAACATTGTAAACCTCCAATCGCCAATTACCAAAGTGACTTCATCTCATGCCACGTGGCATCTTCTAACCAGTGATATGTGTCACTTAGATATGGCCCATTAGGCCATCCATAAACACCAAAATAACTTGTCACCTGTCCCTCCATATTGTGATGTCATGCTGACGTAAGATGCCACTTGGCATTATTGGAACTAATCAGATCTTGCCATATGTCCTCATTGAAGCTCACCACCTGTTGCCATGTGTCCTTATCTAAGCTTACCAGATGCTTCCATCTATCCTAATCAGGGCCTACCACCAGCTACCATGTGTCCTCATTAGAGCTCCTTGGATGCTACCATCTGTCCTTATCAGAGCCAACCAAACATGTCCATGTGTCCTCTTGGAGGAGAGAGAATGAGGCCTACCATGCTTGGTTTTGCAGTGATTTTCTTTGTGAAAATATTTTCAGCTCTCTTAAAGATTTAATACTAGAGGTTCAAACCCCAATATTTTAACAAATACTGTCTCAATTGGCATTGAATGATCAGAGAATTCCCATGGCTTTCATATATGAAACCGTCTATCACTGATCTTCGAAGCACCACTGCGCGCCGAATTCCAGGACCTCTGATATGCGATATCAAAAATCGCATATGGCACATTGTTGTTGCATTGCACCACTAATCCTCCAATCACCGATTGCAATTTTCTAGGACTTTTGATATGTGGGATCGCTAATCACTAATCGGGGAATTCTTCCACTATGCACTCCACCTTAGAACCTCTGATTGCCGATATCGCTATTCGTTGTTTAGCAATTTGAAATCTCTATGAGACACACTTGGATCCTTTGATCTCTAATTTGTGGGATTTCTAATACATGGGACGTTCGATCTTCTATTTTTCTCCCATCCAATTTCTGATTACCGATATGGCTTGGCCTTCAATCTACGGTTCCGATATGTAGGATTCTTCCTCGATTAAGGCTTTAACACCCTGAACTTCAGCAGGTCATAAATTTTGACCCACATGTCCATTTCTGGATGTACACATATATTTAGAAAGCTCTTCCAAAGAAATTTCCAATGGAAGGGGACCAATTAGCCATTGAGCCCATCTGATACCTCAAAAGATGGCTCCAAACTCACTATCATAGTTTCTTCTCCTTGAATCTTTAGACATTGGAAATCACAACCACCAAGGTGATCCTCTACATGAAGCATGCAACAACCATGGACTTCCATCATGGTCTATCACTACCATCATCTACTACAACACACATCTGAGCTTGGCTGATTGACATCACTGCCAACACTCCTACCAAGTCAGTTAGGAAATTCCAACTTCCCAACATAACTCCCTAGTAGGAATGTTGAACAATAGGAATGTTGACATCAATGCCAAATCACTTGCATATGTGTTCACTAGGCCACTGGCCATGCACACAATGCCAACTGTCTAATAGGATGCAGGTCACCAACAATGTGGAAGTGTGAGGCTCGTCATTACTGCTAGCCATGACCAACCCTCTAAAACTGTTAGTGACAAAGTGGATGGGTCATGGATGAAACCCATCATATGTTGGGAGTGTGGGGAAGACCACTTATTGAGTTATTTTCCTCAGATATAGAGGAATCACCCCAAACTATACAATTTTTACGAAGTAGAGACAATTAAGGAATGGATCAAAACATGCCCAAAATCTATGTTGTCATGGACAAAAACAAGATCATGACCACCAGGCATATATTATCAAGATAATAGGCATGTTTTCTAATCAAATTATCTCTATTTTAATAGAATCAGGGTCAAATTTTAGTTATACCAGTCCAGTAGTTGCCAAAAAATGTGCATTGAAAAAGCAAGCGCACATTGAGCCTTGGCTAGTCCAACCGGAAACGGGGATGAAAAGATGGGCGAAACACCTAGTAAATTCATGCAGTTTTGAGTTGAGTTTCATTTCAATAGTAATAGACTTCAATATATTTCCATTGGGTGCATATGATTCTCTTATTGGGATGGGTTGGCTAGCCCATCCTAGGATGAAGATTGAATTTTTTGAGAAACAGTTGAATGCTTCAATGTGACTAGTGAGAGAATTCAGCTGCAAGGAAAAAAAAAGTCCACATCACTCCAAATAATAACATTGATGCAAGCCAAGAAGTGTAGCCAGAAAGGGTGTAATCTTTTTTTTTTTAAATAAACAATGGTTCAAAGAATAATAACAATAATGACTTATTGGAACACCCACTCTTGAAGAAGTTTATGGATGTTTTCCCTAAGGAAATCTCAAGATTTCCTCCACATAGGGAAGTTTATTTCTCCTTTGAATTAATTCTTGGGACAAAACCAACATCTAAAGCTCCTTATCAAATGAGCATTGTAGAGCTAATGTGTAGGGACCTAACCTAAGACAAATTTTTTTTTTTTTTTTTTTAAATTGAAAAAAAAATACAACTCAGACTCAAGGTAAAGGCAATAAATTCTAGATATAGGAACCAAATCATATTTAAATAAATAGAAAGTGATGAAATTTAAGATATGACATTGAAAAATAAGAAATTAGGCCATCCATTTTATACTAGTCAATTTTTAACCACATCCTTCATGAAGTCACATATTACATCAAAATACATCAACATTGAAACACATAAATTTGAGATACATCTTCAATAGCCATAAATTGCAATTCAACCATCATAAAATTCACTTTTATAATATAGTAATTATATATACATCAATAATCATATAACAAACTTTATGAATACACAAGGCATCATTCATCAAGGAGAGGAGTTTTGATTCTCAGCTTTGTTGTTGCTTCTGCTCCCTAGCTTTCATCTGTGTCCATGTGTGAAGAATAATTTGTCTCGACCGAACATTGGTGACCCATTGGTTAATGTCCCAATCTACTCCTTAGGTACTATTCTTCCCCAAGGACCCCCAAGCTACAATGGGGATGTATAATAGAGGAAATGCTATCTAACAGTGTTAAATTGGCAACTAGGGCCAAACTCCATGTGGGTTAGCTTATTTATGGTAGCTGATATTTTTATTGGATCCCTCTCGTCGATTGGTGTGGGATTGATCCAAAGATCATCTGATTCTGATAAGTATTTATGAAGATATGAATTTGTTTCGTTTATGTAATTATTATCAAGCCGACCAGCTCTTATGTAGGCTCTAGAAGCCCAAACCGACGTGTTTATTCATCATCCTCGTTTTGGTATAAATAGATGAGGATTTGATATCATTTATACACATTCTTGAGGTGATCTCCTCTCCATGTCTTGGGTTTTTGCAGAAGGAGAAAACCAAAAGAATATGCTTGCCTAGATGATGCCCTAATTGCTGTAATGCCCTAGCCGTAGCTGCAAGCTTATGAGGATGCACGCAGAGACCTTGTACGCAATTATGGAGACCCAGCCGTAGTCATAAAGGCATCTCAATGCAGTGGATCACAGTGAAGCTATCTCACACGTTGACTTCTTGTACGTTGTTCACAAGTCTTCTCATACGTTGTTCTACTCCTGGAAACATATATATACACATAATGAATCTGATAGCATGGTTATACATGGAAACATATGTACGTAGTCTATATATGGAACCACAACAAATACCCTAAGCCACAGTCACCGTGGGAATCTACTCTTGAAGAGCCACAATCATAACACGCAATCCACAACACAGCAACAGATATATAATATATATATATATATATATATATATAATATATATATATATTATATAAACGCAGCCAAAAAGGAGAACTGTTCACACAGGTTTCCATATGATGTAATATGCACAACCTGGACACCTTATCCAATGCAATCATAAAAGGTAGCTATGATCTAGGTGGATGCTGGTGGCCACCCACCAATCCCATTTGGACCCCCACAACTGTCTCTTTCAATTTTTTAGTTCCCTTAATTATAGCACAGTTTACTATTTTTAGTAGTTTTTCAGGTCTTAAACTTCCGGAGCCGTTTTGAGGCCCTAAACGACATTTTTTGGGAAATCTACCGCCAGTGATTTTTCTGTTAAAAAATCATCTTTTTCGTTGTATTCCTTGGAGAGATCTTTCCAACAGGCTATCATGCACGTCAAACGGAGATAATATGACCAATTTGCGACCCCGGGAAGTTGATGTACCAACTTACCCAAAAACGGGGCCCACAATTTGGCATTTCATCTTCTAGGGTTAGGTTTTGGAATGCGAAGGGTTTTTCCATTGTTTCTCAACAATAAATAGGCCTTCGAGCCTCATTGTAACACAGTTCAGAGGCATGTAGCCACACATCTCTTTTAAGAGATAAGATACCATCGCCCTAGCTGGTTTATTTCCATTTCTGGTTGTAAGCATATTTCAGTATTTTCCATTAATGAAATCAAGTATTATTTCCGCTGCATCTTTGTGTACATGGTTATCTCTGTAATTTGTTGTGTTCCTATTTAAATCTGGATCAGTGGTATCAGAGTGGTCTGTTTTTTCTCTGTTTTTCTTTGCATGTCCCCAACGAGGTTGGGATATAAGGAGTTAGGGCTTGAACTGGTCGACCCTTTGCAAGACCAGCCTCACAAATCTTGACGACCTCCCATGGCAGATGAGAAGAAAGATGAGGGGGCAGGAGATCCTATCAAAATCTTGCTCGAAGAAGCCCTCGAGCAGCAAAGGAACGTGATGGATAGCTTTGTGCAGATCCTTTAGCAGCTACCCAGAGGCGACGCATCGGCTTCTAACAGCTACTCTGGAAATGCCACACCCTTTAAGGTACAAGTTAATTTTGAAATCCCCATCTTCAAAGGTCAAATAGACATAGATGTCATAGATAAATGGTTAAATCTGCTAGTTGGGTATTTTTCTGTTCATGAATTTTCAAGTCGGGAAAAGATTGTTTTCACTCTTCTCAAAGCAGCCCCCCACGTCAAGGACTGGTGGGAAACCTACTGCGAGCAGAAGGATGAAAGTACAGGCTCATTATTTTCAGCCGAACCCACTTGGAATGACTTACGGGATGCCATCAAGGAGCAGTACTACCCTGTCAAAAGCTATGAGGACAAATACATCAAATGGACCACACTGTGGCAGGGACGAGACCAAGATGTGTCGGAGTTCACAAACATTTTTCATACCCTTCGCACACAGTTGGGTATCAAAGATTCTGAGCTGCATCTGGTGCTCAAATATCGCGATTGTCTACATAGATAAATCCAGGAAGAGATGGAGTTATTGAACATCTTCTCACTTGGCACAACATACCGATACGTTGTCAAAATCGAGCAAAAGTTCAAACAAAAGAAGCGAGACTTTGGATTTGCAAATCCGAAGCCCAAAGGAAAAAGCCAAGGTGGGGTGACCCAAGAAAACCTGTCAAAGCTGCAAGAAAAGAACAACACCACGAAGCTGAAGAAGGACACAGGAAAGTGGTGTGAGTTCCACAAGAGTCCCACTCATAACACAAGTGAGTGTCAGACCAAGTAGTCGATGGTGGCTGAGTTGAAGGCTTCTGAATCAGATACATGTTCTGACCCGGAGCCAGAACTCGACAAGGGGAATGGCAAAGGGAAGCATATCATTGATGCGGATCCCAATGCCACTATTCCCACCGTGAAGATCCAGAAAAATGAGCCCGAAGATCCAAAGGAGGGGGAACGTCTTTTCCACTCACAGATGTGGGTGAAGGGTTCGCCACTACAATTCATTGTCGACAATGGCAGCCAAAAGAACCTCATTTCAACAGAGGTCATGAAACGGTTGGGCCTACCGACTACACCACACCCGCAGCCATATAGTATCGGGTGGCTTCATGAAGGATGAGATCTCAAAGTTCGCCAGCAGTTCCGCCTTCCCTACAGCATCAAGCCCTTCACAGACGAGGTATTGTGTGATGTTACACCTCTGGATGTTTGTGATGTATTATTAGGCAAACCATACTTGTGGAGGAGACATGCTGTGTATGAGTCAAGGCCTCGCGCTGTCATTATTTCTTTGAATAATTCATTATACAGGATACCGGAGGTAGCCCCACCTACCGCCACATCTTTGATCACTGCTAAGAAAGGCAGCAAGCTCATATCACAGACCAGGAAATTCATCTGTCTGGTTCACTCCCAAAGTAAGGGGAAGATCGTTGCTACATCCATGACCCCCGCAAAGGGTTCCTCCACGCAGCAGCAGCAGCAAAGGGATACAGTCATGACAGAACACAGGAACAACTTCTCCTCACTCACAGGGGTAACACTCAAGCTTCAGGTGGGCAACAAAGTCTGGTTGCATCGACAGAAAGAACGCCTTACCAGAACCCATCAGAAGCTCAGACCACTCCAACATGGTCCTTACAGCAGTACCAAGCTTGTGGGGAGCAATGATTTGGAGTACAGCATTCCTCCATTCCTTCACCTGCACCAAGTGTTCAACGTGGACCGTCATCGACCATGCTTCCCACCATTACTGGATACATCAGAGGTTGCAGGACAAGTTCAGCAGATGGAGGAACTCAACGCAATGGGGACCATTGCTTCCTAAGGGGGGAGGAATGATCCAGGTGGATGTTGGGGGCCACCCACCTATCCCATTTGGACCCCCACAACTGTCTCTTTCAGTTTTTCAGTTTCCGTAATGGTAGCACAATTTACTATTTTTAGTAGATTTTTCGGGTCCTGAACTTCCGGAGCCATTTTGAGTCCCTAAACGACATTTTTTGGGAAATCTAGGGGCAACATGGGTCCATGGACTGATGTTTCCCTTCCCAAAGTGGTAGTTCTCGGATAGATCTTTCTAACGAGCTATCATACGCGTCAAGCGGAGACCGTTGCCAAAGTTACGACCCCGGGAAATTGATGTACCAATTTACCCAAAACGGGGCCCACAATTTGGTGTTTCATCTTCTAGGGTTAGGTTTTGGAATGTGAAGGTTTTCCATTGTTTCTCAATAATAAATAGGCCTTCGAGCCTCATTGTAGCACAGTTCAGAGCAGTTCAGAGGCATGTAGCAACCACATCTCTTCTCAAAGATAAGCTACCATTGCCCTAGCTAGTTTCTTTCCATTTCTGGTTGTAAGCATATTTCGATATTTTCCATTAATGAAATGAAGTATTATTTCCGCTGCATCTTTGTGTATATGGTTACCTCTATATTTTGTTGCGTTCCTGTTTAAATCTGAATCACATTCGCTCTTCTCAAAGCTGCCCCCCACGTCAAGTACTCATGGGAAACCTATTGCGAGCAAAAGGATGAAAGCACGACCTCTCTATTTTCAGCCGCACCCACTGGGAATTCATTTTGGGCTGCCATCAAGGAGTGGTATTACCTTGTCGAAAGCTATGAGGATCAATACATAAAGTGGACCACACTGCGGCAGGGAAGAGACTAAGACGTGCCGGAGTTTACCAATATTTTCCATACCCTTCGCATAAAGTTGGGTATCAAGGATTCAGAGTAGCATTTGGTACTCAAATACTGCGGCTGCCTGCATAGGTACATCTAAGACGAAATAGAATTCCTGAACATCTCCTCTCTCAGCACAACATACCAATATGCCTTCAAGATCGAGTAAAAGTTTAAACAGAAGAAGCGAGACTTTGGATCTACGAATCTGAAGCAAGGGAAAGACACCCCCAAACCAATGAACAAAGGACAAAGGCAAGGCATGGTGGGTCAGGACAACTGGCCAAAGCTGCAAGCAAAGAACAACACGCAAAACCGAAGGAGGACATGGGAATGTGGTGTGAGTACCATAAGAGCTCCACTCACAACACAAGTGAGTGTCGAGCAAAGTAGTCACTGGTGGTTGAGCTAAAGTCTTCGAAATCATATGCATGTTCTAACTCTGAGTCAAAACCCGATAAGGGGAATGACAAAGGGAAGTAGATTATCGATGTGGAGCCTAACGCCACCATTGCCGCCACGAAGATCCAAAAGGAGGAACAGGAAGATCCATAAGAGGAGGAGCGACTCTTCCACTCCCAGATGTGGGTAAAGGGATCCCCGCTATAGTTCATTGTCGACAGCAGGAGCCAAAAGAACCTCATTTCAGCAGAGGTCGTGAAGTGGCTGAGCTTACCAACCACAACACATCCCCAATTGTACACCATTGGGTGGCTTCACCAAGGATGGTATCTTTGCGTGAGCCAGTAGTGTCGCCTTCCATACAACATCGAGCCCTTCACGGATGAGGTATTGTGTGACATTGCTCCCCTTGATGTTTGTGATGTATTATTAGGGAAACCATACTGGTGGAAGCGACATGCTATGTATGAGTCAACTCCTCATGCTATTATTATTACTTTGGGAAATAAGTTTTACAGGATACCGGAGGTAGCACCACCTACAACCATCTCTTTGGTTACTGCAAAACAATGCAGTAAGATCATTTCCAAAACTAGGAAATTTGTTTTCCTGATGATACGCCCTCAAGGAAAGAAGAAGATGATGGCCACGACCTCTAGACAGGGCCCCTTCACATGACAACTACAGATGGACAAGGTCGTGGAGGAGTACGAGGAAATATTCACCTCCCCCATAGGGGTTCCTCTGCACTATCAAGTCAAGCACTCCATTGATCTGACCCCAGATGCGCCGCTGCCCAATGGACCAATCTATTGGCACTCTATTATGGAGAACGATTAAATCAAGAGGTAGATTTAGGAGCTACTACAGAAAGGTCACATCTGACCAAGTTCATCACCCTGTGGGAGCCCGATTGTGTTGGTACAAAAGAAGGATGGGACTTGGAGACTCTGTATTGACTATCAGGCGTTGAACAAGATCACTGTCCGGAATAGGTACCTGATCCCATGGATTGATGACCTTCTGGATCAACTGAAGAGGGAAAATTATTTCAGCAAGGTCGATTTGAAGTCAGGATATGACCAGGTACCAATCAAGCCCTCAGATGTGTAGAAGACTGCCTTCAAAGCCAAGGAGGGCCTTTTCGAATGGTTAGTTATGCCTTTCGGGTTGACGAATGCTCCTGCAACCTTCATGAGGCTAATGGATGACAACTTGTGGCCATTCACCAGCTCATTTGTAGTGGTATACTTGGATGACATCCTGATTTTCAACCAGATTTGGGAAGAGCACCTCCACCACATCCGATAGGTTCCCCAAACACTGCAGCAACACAAGTTATGTGCCAACTTGGAGAAATGCACTTTTGGCATGACCCAAGTTCAATATTTGGGATACATTATTGATGAATGGGGGGTGCATGTGGATCCAACCAAGTTCTAAGTCATTTTGGATTGTCCATCTCCAACCACTCTGACAGAGCTTTGCAGCTTTCTAGGTCTTGTCAACTTCTACTGCAAGTTCGTGTTGGGATTTTCTCATATCACTTGGCCCTTGAGTCAAGTCACCAAGGGAGGAGTGAAAGCAAAATTCTTTTGGTAACAATGTAAACTTTGAAATGGGAACTATAAACTCAAAACGGGAACTCTGGCCCAAAAACCCCAAAAAAACATCAAAAACAGTGCTAAAAACAAAAAGTGTGTATACTGG
>APFE030066993.1:0-33183 GCA_000404065.3 Pinus taeda
CTTCTAGAAGTGTCTAGAAGTGACCCAAGATGAGTTTTTAAGAATGAACTCACGCCTTTTTAACTTTTACAAGGGTTCGCACCCATTACTCAATAGACAGAGCAGTCAGGCTCGCAGGAAACATGACCATTGGGTGCGGCACCGCAAGCAATGCTAGGAGAAAGTGCGAAACCAGGATTTGAGATATTTTTAAGGTCTTTCTCCCATTTTCAAGGCTTGACATGAAGAGCTGAGGCTTAAGACCTGCAAAGGAGGTACGTATGAGTGTTGATGGACTCACACAAACTGTAGAAAGTCATGGTGATAATTTTTTGTGTAACACTTTCTAAAGCAGCTCCTGAATATGCCTCTTGATTTCATCGTTCTCAAGAATGGAGCGCCGATAGATTGGTCTATTGGGTAGTGGTGCACTTGGGGTCAGATCGATGGGGTTATTGACCTGACAGTGCAGAGGAACCCCTGTGGGGGAGGTGAAGATGTCCTCGTACTCCATGACCTTGCCCATATGTAGTTTTCGTGCGGAGGGGCCATGTTTGGAGGTTGTGGCCACCATCTTCTTCTTTCCTTAAGGGCGTATCATCAGGAAAACAAATTTCTCGGTTTTGGAAATGACCTTACTACACTTTTTTGCAGCAACCAAAGAGAAGGCGGTAGGCGGTGCTACCTCCAGTATCCTATACAACTTATTTCCCAAAGTAACAATAAAAACACGAGGCCTTGAATCATACACAACATGTCACTTCCATAAGTATGGTTGGCCTAATAATACATCACAAACATGAAGGGGAGAAATGTCACGCAATACCTCATCTGTGAAGGGCTTGATGTTGTATGGAAGGCGACACTGCTGGGTCCCAGGAAGATCTCATCCTTGGTGAAGCCACCTAATGGTGTACGGTTGTGGATGTGCTGTGGTTGGTAAGCCAAGTCACTTCACGACCTTTGCTGAAATGAGGTTCTTTTGGCTCCCGCTGTCGACAATGAACTGTAGCAGGGAGCCTTTTACCCACATCTGGGAGTGGAAGAGTTATTCCTCCTCCTCTAGATCTTCGGTTTCCTCCTTCTGGATCTTCGTGGTCGCAACAATGGCATTGGGCTCTGCATCTATAATATGCCTCCCTTTTTCATTCCCCTTATCAGGTTCTGACTCAGAGTCAGAACATGCATCTGATTCCAAATACTTTAGCTCAGTCACCAGTGACTGCTTGGCCCAACACTCACTTGTGTTGTGAGTGGATCTCTTATGGAACTCACACCACTTTCCCGTGTCCTTCTTTCGCTTTGCGGTGTTGTTATTTGCTTGCAGCTTTGGTGGTTTGTCCTAGGCCACCCCACCTTGGATTTGTCCTTTGTTCAACAGTTTGGGGGTGCCTTTCCCTTGCTTCAAATTTGCAGATAAAAAGTCTCGCTTCTTCTGTTTAAACTTCTACTCGATCTTGACAGCGTATCGGTACACCATTCTGAGCGATGAGATGTCCAGGAACTCCATCTCGTCTTGGATGTACCTGTGTAGGCAGCCACAGTATTTGAGAATGAAATGCAGCTTAAAATCCTTGATACCGAACTTTGTGCGAAGGGTATGAAAAATATTGGTAAACTTCAGCACATCTTGGTCCCTTCCCTGCCGTAGCATGGTCCACTTTATGTATTTATCCTCATAGCTTCTGACAGGGTAGTACTACTCCTTGATGTCACTCCGAAATGAATTCCAAGTGGGTGTGGCTAAAAATAGTGAGGCTGTACTTTCATCTTTCTGCTCGCAGAAGGTTTCCCACCAATCCCTGACGTCAGGGGTGGCTTTGAGAAGAGAAAAAGTAATCTTTTCCCAGCTAGAAAAATCATGAAAAAAATATGATCATTCATAGTCAGCCTAAAACCTAGATATATTAGTCCCCTAGGTGATTGATAACATGAAACCATGAGAGAGCCCTATCCAAGGCTAGGGGTGTTGGACCTTAGCCTACAAGCGGTTTGTGGTTACCCCCGTAATCCTTTTCTCAACCTAGAGTTTAAATTACATGGTGCTGACAGGATCCATGGTTAGCAGAGCACGAAAACCTTTCTTGAAGGGTGGGCAGTCTTATTGGACTAGGTTGTGAATGAGGAGAAGTCATTCAACTAGTCAAATCTATTGTCTTGAGAGTTGAGGGCCCATGTAGCATAGGCTCGGAGTCCTCCCGATGGTGAGCAAGAAAGGTTTTAGATGTATGGATATTTACTGGATGCAATTTGTGCACAAAAACAGTTCCCTTAGATGAACTGGACATGGACACAACGACAATCTGTTGTGCATATCTATTATAAGTTCCTTTTGGATTACAGTCATTGAGGAGTAATGGCACAATTAATTGAAAACTTCATCATCTTGCTTTCCAAGCTTATCTTTGAAGAAGATCCACCTTGCACGTCATGAGGAGAAATGGAGGTGATAAGATACATCACAAATTGCCTAAATAGGTGGCACCTTCCTTAGTGTGTTTGGTGGAGGAAAGCCTCTGCCTGTTTTACTGAGTTACACCACTGACAAACTTGTCATGCAAGAAGTGTCATATAATCTTGTCATAAGGTTGTCAGCAGCTTTGCACAGGAAGAAGAAAGAACCATGGCCCACTCTTCCTTTTCAAATTGGATTATACGAGATAAAGAAATTGAAAGTCAAATATGTCGAGAGAAAGGAAATAGTCAAGTTTGCATTCAGTACTCGGTACTTTAATCTGTATCATCCCTGTGGTATTTTCAAATACCACTATGCGAGAGTTTAATTCTTTTGAATTGGAAGGGCTTTCCATTGTCAAGAGGAGGATCCATGGAGGAATTTCTACAATGCCTATAGACTCCATAAGTCGGTCATTTTAGAAGGGACTTCACTGGCTGCTCCACAAATGGCAGTAATTCCAAAAGAAACATAAGCAGAAGGAAGCAATTCCATCCAAGTAAATGGGAAGAGAGAGATTGCTGTCATTCCAGAGGGAGAACAAAGATGTGAAATGAAAGTAGACCTTATTCTCATGAAACCAGCTTTAGCAATAGAAGAAAAGAGGAAGCAACAGATATAGAGAGCAGAGTGGAGGAAGAGAGAAAAGTAGAGGTTGTGGGAAGAATAACTGAGGTTGCAGGAAGCAGAATAAAAATTGAAGGAAAAGATGAGTTGAGGAGGAGAGAGCAAGAAGAGAAACGGAAGAAGGAAGAAGAATAAAGGAAAGGTGCATTGATAGAAGTAACAATGTTGATATGTGCTCAATAGCAAGAGCAAAACCAACCAACGGATGAGGAGGAAGGTGAATAGATGTAGGATTGAGAGACTGCTCAGCAGATTGAGCACTTAATTGAAGTAACAAACATGGATATGGAACATGAGTCATCGAATGAAGATGTTGATCTGATGTCAAGCGCAACACAGGTTACCACTCAGTCTCCACCACCTCTAGCAGCAGAGCCAACCCTGAGCGAAGAAGGGGATGTTGTTCCCTTCGATGATGATCTGATGATGGATGTGTACAATTTTTTATTTGATGGGTTCCATAAGAGGATTGTACAAGCATGGAGAAATCATTTTCTTGATGATAACACATCACTTGCATTCGTTAGATAAATGGTGATAGTGGTGGACACCAGGAAGCATCCAAATTCCATTGCCAAAGCTAACTTGGTCTTTGCAGGAGCAACAAGATCAAACATTTAATATTTGACGACTGAGAATGAGAAATTGGCACAAAACTTGTACGATGCGAGTAAAGAGGTAGAACAACTTTGTGCAACAACACAAAGTGTAGTTTCCACATAGGTTTACATGGAGTAGATGAGAGCATCAATACTTGTTGAAGTATCAACACTTGGAGAAACCATGTAGAAGTTCTATGAAGAGTTTGTGACCGTACATAAAGAAGTTATCCATTTTCATGGCCTACAACATGATAGTAGATATTTTGTTATAAATCTCAAGAACATACAAGCTTCTATTACTTATGTGAAAGAGTGGACAATGCAATACAAAGGAAAACTCCTTGACTTAGTGAAGAAAATGAAGTCACTAACAAAGATGGAGAAAGAAAGATTTTAGATGTTAATTCAGAACAACAAGCAACTCACCTCATTTATTGGTACCATTCAGGCCTCATATCTACGGTTATTCAGTGGTTTTGATGTCTTGGTGAAAACACAGTAGATCCCATCAACCGGTTCACTCACCAAAGACAAACCCAGGAACCAAGTCTGACAGGAGATCGAAGAGTAATTAGAGCAGCTGAGATAGATTTCCACGAAGGAAGACTTGGAGCTGAATAGAAAAAAAATGCAGAATTACATTAGTGGTCCTATCCAACTTAGAAAAATGTTGCCCATGCTTCAGAATGAACTTGAAACTGCTTCCAAGACATTGTATGTGGATGTCATGGAGGCTAGAGTCTGCTTCCAGCCAAAAACCATCATGCAACATGGGGACATCATCACATAGTATTGAGCTTGGCACCAATATGTGACCGAGAAGGAGTAAGTGGAGGTTATTGATCTAGATTTCTCAAAAACTAAAGCATCATAGTGTTGGGTCTTGTTAGGTTGTCAAGTTGTCTCTACCCTATTTTGTCTTATATGGGTACAAGTGTAAAATGTAATATTATTTGTAATTATGTTGTATGTGAAATTCGAAGTGTCAATATTGGAATACACAGATTCATGATGTAATGTAATGAGTCATTTTGTAAAGAAGTTGGAGTCATGAGGGTAGTCCAAAGGTCACAAAGGGGAGGTGAAGATTCATCCCCTCTCGATATAACTACAACCTTATAAGTCATGTAAAGCTATTTTGGGAGCCAAGATTTTAGGTAGGTTTAGGCTTAGATGGAGCTTGGGATTATTGTGAAGAGTCTTGGCTTCTACGTAGCGTAGAGTGATTATACTTCTTTGGAGGAGCAGGTGTTCTTGACTTTAATGTTGCACTATTGGGGCTAGTGGTCTGTCAATGGTGCATGTATCAATGGAACTTTCACTTTTAATAAAATCATAGCCAACACGCTTTCATGCATAAGTTGTGAATATAGTAGGGTTATTCTTGTTTTATTTGCAATGTATGTTATTTAACTTACGCTTATTCTTATGAACTATTTCGTTTCCATTTGTATGATTTTGTTTGAATGCATGTTATTGTATTAATTCATCACTTTAACTTGTGGACTATTCCACATCTTAACTTGTGATGTCATTATGTTGATGTGTCTCTTTCTAGTTTTGTACTATTATATGCTTCCAAGGGGAACACTTCCTTTTCCCTTTGTATGTTGGAACCTTCATGCATCGCACTTGACTCTTCGCAGGGTCACAACTTTCTCTCACCTAACGTTACCATACTTCACTCTGCGCATTTTCGTAGTCAAGGCATAAAATTACCACCCATTGTTGGGACTCCTACTCCAAATCATGTGAGGTGTAGTTGGGACTTCATATCGGGGAGATCATATGAATATTGGTGGGTTGAGCATTGTCAACATAATACAATCACAAAATTGTCCAGATAAGGATACAACACACTATTCATCAAACACATGAAAGTAGCTGAAGAATTAATAAAACCAAAGGAACCACAACAAACTCATAATGGCCATACCTGGTCTGGAGAGAAGTCTTATAAATGTCTTCTTCTTTGATGTGTACCTGATGATATCCTAATCTCAAATCAATCTTTGAGAACACTACTACTCACTTCCACTGATCAAACAAGTCATAATCCTCGCCAACGTATAACTGTTCTTGAACGTTACCTTGTTTAATTGTCTGTAATCAATACACAACCTGAGAGTACCATCCTTCTTCTTCACAATCAATACTAGTGCACCGCAATGTGACACACTTAGCCTAATGTATCCTTTGTTAAGCATTTCCTTCAAATGCAACTTCAGTTCTACCAACTCTGGAGTGCTCATCCTGTAAGGTGCCTTTGATGCTCGTACTGTCCTTGGTACCAACTCAATAGAGAAGTTCACTACTCTATGAGGCAGAATTTTTTCAATCTCTACTAGAAACACATCTTGAAATTGTTGTAAGACTAGATAATTCCTGAATACTTCTGCATCCTCAACATCCTTACCTTTATCACCGAAAATATGCACTGTAAATAATACAAACCCCTTCCTACAACTATGCTTTTCCTACATATATGTAACCATTGTAATTGACGTTGCCTTCTTCTTACTCTACAAGATTCTCTATTCTCCATTGTCATCCAAACACTCAATAGTCGTTTCATAGAAATCCACCATAGTCCTATGAAGATACCACCAATCCATACCTAGAAGCATATTGCATGATCCCAACAGAAGTAAAATTAGATGCACTGATGTAGGCATACCATTCAACTCAAGTGCACAAGATCTTACCCAACAATGAACTCTATTCATGTGGCCAACTTCACTAACCAAGACTTTGCATGCAATTATTTTCTCAAACCACACCTATCCACTAGGTCAGGGTTATAATAACTATAAGTAGATCTGGGTTAAATCAAAATAGAAACAACTTGATAAAAAATCTTACCATCCATCTTGATAATAGATGCTCAGTGATTCGCATAACTATTATCCAATGTTGCATAAATTAGAGGAATGCTCTGCCCAACATCCCCAACTATATATGCTTCTTGTGCATTATAGATATGAGGCCTACCATCTTGATATGACAGATAATCCTTCTTGAGATGCTCCTTTACACATATCCAACACTGCAATTGTCCCCTGCCACCACCTCTATTTAGCTACTCTTTAGGATGCAACCCATGTCCCTTCTCAACTACATTAAACCTCTTGTAACATGCCTGGTGAAAATTCCACGTAATAAAAGTCAATAAAGGAAAACTAATAACCACGGTTGATGGGACATTTATTCCAAGATGAACGTTGGGAAAAACATACCAGTGGGTGTTCATTTTGGTTAGTATGGCTAAGGAAATTGGCAAAGGCAATTGCTAAGGCTTTGGAAATGAAAAATGACATTTTTGACACATTTATTTATGAAGAAAATGGAAATTAGGAGAAAAGGAAGGTGAAAGGTCATAGGTTGAATGCGAGGATGAAAATGAAGGAAAACAATGAAAAATGAAGAAAATAGAGGCCTAATTGATAAAAATGCTTAAGAGGATCAGTTGGTAACTTTTGTCAGTTCAGTTTTGGAGCTCTCTCATTACTCTCTCTCTCTCTCTCTCTCTCAATCTTAGAAACTTAGAGCTTTCTTGGAGCACTTTGACATTGGACCAAGAAAGGAAAAGAAGGCAAGAGAAAGGAAGGAGAAAGCAAAAGAGCAGCATCAAGGAACTACAACAATATTCTTTACATGTATCATTTTTAATGTGTATTTTCCTTGCTAGATTTGGCATGCATGGCATTGCATGTGGATCTTTTTCTGTTATGACATGGGTTTTTCTAGGTCTGGTAGTGTTTTCAGCCTCGCCTTCCCATTTCTGGATAGCCATGGTGTGATGGGGTTCTCATGTTTTGGTTGAGCTAGATTTCTGGATGGATTCAAAGCTTTGTGAGATGGATCTTGGAATGAGGAAAAAAAATGGCCTAGTAACCCCTAAGCCAGATTGTGGCTTGCAGTAAAGCTGGATTTTGTGTTGCCTCGGTGCGCCTAAGAATCCTTGATGATGAATGGAAGGATATATGTTAAACCCAAGAGGTGGTTCTCCCTTGATTAGGTAGGAATACTTGCCAGTGAATGGAAAGATATACGGTAAAACCTAGAGGTTGGTGTCTTGGTTTAGGACCTAGTGATCCTTGGATCAGACTATGGATTGTAGTAAAGTCTGAGCGACTAGGAGACAAGAAAATTCTTCATGAATTAGGTGGAGAAATATAGTGGAATCCAAGCTTGTTTTTGCCTAGTGATTTGGTGCAGATCATGGTAAAGCTTGTGAATACATGTTTATTTTGTTGGCCTAGTGATCCAGGATGGATTATGTTAAAGCCAATTTCTATTGATGAGGGTGAGGTGGTTTAGCCTCAGAATTCCCTGGTTGGTTCTTTTGGTTTAAGTCCCACATTTATGCTTGGAATATGGCATAGGTGTGAATGGCTAAAGAGATATTTGACTCAACCATTCTATGGTTAGATGGAATGTGGTAGTCCCGTCTTGGGTTTGGATTTTACATCATTTATATGAGGTTATTTCTCCTTGTATTTCTATGAGTATTGTACTGGTTTATATGTGGATCACATGGTTGTGATTTCCTTGGTATTTCCATTGTTATTATGATGGTCATGTATATGTTTTATGATAGTGTCTATGTATGGCTCTCATCATGTTTTTACTTGTAAATGAATGGACAATGTATCTATGACCTAATAGATGATAATGGAGCAAATGATATAAGGGAACAAAACTTCATAGTGACTCTAAGATAAGTATTGTACCCCTATGATGAAATCTCTTGTTTACACCTGTAGATTACATATTTTTGATATGTTTGACGAAATGTCTGTCATGGCTAGTAGGGGTTTGGTTAAGGACTTGTTCAAGTATTTACATTTGCATCATTATTTCCTTGTTATCTTTTGTTATGGAGGTGTCACTCAATTCTAGGCAGTGACAGTGGATCTAGGCCTATAAAAGTGGCTCTAATCGCGACTATGTTGGCACAATATTGAGAAAAATAGTCCTTGAACACTAGCTTGCCTTATCATGAGAGTGCCCAAAGCCTCCTGGATGCTATTAGGCCCATAGCATGGGAGCATCCAGAGGTCAAGAGGTCTAAAAACTTAGTGGGACCGAGGGTTGGACACTAGAAGTTTTGGGATGGTTCTCAAGGGTCTTGTAGCTAATGTGGAAGGTTTATTTGATGTACTTCCATCGTTTCCATTTCCTTAAGGTCACCTAGGAGGTTGAATCCAAGCATAGTAGCCTCTCATCACATGTTTACCCTAGTTAGCCAGTTACTTGGGTAGATGTTGGAGGAGGGTGTTACAGAGTGGTACCAGAGCATGATAACTACTTCAACTAGATGGGCAGCGTGTTGGTCATGCATTCATGTCATTTACAAGTGTGATTAATAATCCTTGTGGTTTATGGTCTTGTTTCATGTGCATGTTGTTAATCATGGTTATAGTAGTGTCGTTATGTGAAAGAGTATGTTGTTGTTATGAAGTATGTCATCACGAGTGTGTGATTGGTTACATATTATTTATTTTGTGTATTGTCAATGTACATTGGTATGGTTTTTTTTCTCATGCATGAGTTCATGGTATGTGTAGTTGACATGGTCATGCATTGATAATTGGACCCTAGCTAGACTGATGGTTTCATGGTTATGTGTTTATGTATTATATGTATATATGTTGTCATGATTATGTTATACATGTATTACTCTAATTTTAAGATCTTACATATGAGATATCCTCCCCAAATTATGCTAAGGTATATTGGTTTATTGTAATTTGGCTTAGCTGATGTAGTATGCCTTATAAGAAAGAGATGAAATGTTTAGCAAGATGGTAGGCTACAAAAATTCTCCCTATGAATCAAATGAGCAGTGTGGTGTTGGGAACACTTCTGACTTGGCAGACACATTGAGAAGCTTGAGGGAAGAAATAAGGAGTTGGAAGGTAGACAATGAAAAGATCATACAGGCACAAGAGAAACAAGCAAAGGTTAATGCAATAATTCCTCTAAGTTTGTCAAAATTGTAGCGACAAGGGAAACTTCAGATCAACCATGGACAGGAGGAAATAACTAATGGGGCATATGGTAGTAGGTCTCATGGTGGTCACCTTTCAAAAAGAGATGACACTGTTAGAGATGGCAGGTTGTTGGATACTTCAGATAGGAGAGGTGATGGATACAATTACTATTCTAGTTCTAGTTCTGATAGGCATCATGATCATCATCGTTATCATCCTTACATGAGGAGTGATATGAGATACTTTCCAGATGAGTTTAAGAAAGAAAAGCCACCTAATTTTGATGGAGACTTGAACAATCTAGAATATGCAGAGGCTTGGATACTTGGGATGAAAAGATTCTTTGAGTTGCATGAGTACACAAAAAACATGAAGGCTAGAATTGCTATCTTTAGATTGAAAGGTAAAGAAGATATTTGTTGGGAAGATGTGAAGTGGGTCAGATACATCAGGATATAGGACTTGATTTGGCATGAGTTTGAGAGAAATTTTGGTGGGCTCCAGTATTGCAACAATGATGCTACAACTCCTGGGACTCCCTTCTTTAATTTTATCAAAGCGGTAGTTCATAACAAACTTGGAAGCGACAGTGTTATATGCACAAGTACTAGCTCTTGCCGCAGGCTATCACTTGATCAGCTGGCACAGGTCCACTAGGAGCTTAAGCCAGCTTATATGAGCTCTCAGAAGAAGCTTTTAACTGTGATGGATGAAAGCTAACTCAAAAGAGGCTAACCTACTTGCAGAAAGGAGCAGAAAGCTAAAAGGAAATGCAAACCCTAGCAAACCCTAGTTTTACCGACTAGCCCTACTGATGCAAGAAAAGAGATGAAAGGGGTGGAAATGGATGCCATTGACTCTTGGAAAGGTGAAATGCATGTGACTAAGCTACTTCTAAAGTAAAATCTGGAAAAAAACATCTTTTTGTATTTTTGAGTAAATTGTCAAAATTATTATATATGTGCTTTAACTGTTTTTGACTGTGCAAAGGTTGATTGGAAAAAGGAAATGGGGTATGTGCTTGCAGGAGGTTGGGAAGGTGAGAAGAGGGCCTAAGGGGTCCCTAACACCCTTCCAGAGAGTTTCACAGTGATCGGATCTCGGAAAACCGCTCTCGTGATCTTCTATAGGAAGTTTGCAGGGGTTCTACAAGATGTTCCGAAAGGAGAGTTTGCAGGATTGAAGGAGGAAGAAAGGTGGAGAAGTGGAGATAGAGGTTGGATAAGGGCGTGAAGAGGTCTAAGACTTGGAAATTGGAGCTGAGAAGTGATGATGATGGCTGGATTTGTTCAAGGGTGAATAGAGCAATGTTGCACAAAAATATGGAAATTAGGTCAAAGTGAGGAAATGTGGCAAACGAAGGGCAAGAATCTGAGCTAGGGGATGGAGCAGGTTGCACTGATGGAGGAAGGGTAGGCAGGGAGGTTTCTTAGGTGTTCTACACACTACTTCTTGGAACTGACCAAACAAAGATCATGGTATCTAGCTATTCTAACCTAATTTCACCTAGGAACTAGTAACCATGATGAACAGAAATCCCTTGGTAGAAAATCATGTGAAATAACTTATGAAAACCAAGCAAGAATGAATCTAAGCATGTAATCACATCTGGTATCAACTTTTGCAACTGAGAAACTAACACTAGCAATTGCATGAAGAAGCAAGAACAATGTTTTTGTGGCAGCAAGGACATCATGGTCTCAGCTCATGGTCCCGAGGAGGGAGAGGTGAGATCCAAGGTTGCTTGATGGCCTTTTCTGAAGATATTTTCTGTTGTCAACCTATCAAATCACTCTGAAACATGAAATATTTATCAATCATCAAGACTGATCTAGATACCCAAGCAAGATTTTAATCTACTAATACAAATTATTTGATGAAAACAACAAAAACATAGTAGTACACAGAGGAAGACCTGGCACTTGGGTTGGGCCCAACACCAAGAGCTATAGGCTCCTAAAATAAGCTCAGAACTGATGCAACATAAAACTGGTTTCCATTACTCAAAGAACAACCATGTCCAAAATGTGTTATAGCAGAAGCTCCAAAATGGGCTGAGAAACAAAGCAACACTATAGTGTGAAATACAAATGTTCAACAAGTAACCTCAGAAGGCTGGAAGCCTCCCTACTTATACACTACGAGGACCTCCAGCAGTCCTCCTTAATTCAAGGGGCTTGGCTGCTCAAAACTACAGTACTCAACCACTTCATAAAAGCTGCTCAGCTGCCTTTGGAAATCAACTTAGTGGGCTGCTGAACTCCGAGTTGATGGTGGAGAACTCGAGGAAGGGGTCATTTAGTGCAGGAGACACCCTTCCTATGAATCCTTAGCCTTGTCCCCTCGTATTTGGCTGTCAAATGGTCCATAAATGCTTGACCTTGGTCCAAAAGTTGTCCAAAAAACTGCAACAAACACGTATTAGCCTTCATGGTCAAGTGACTATTCTCATTCATTCAATTAACATAAACATACTTCAAAAGAATACATAAACTATGAAAAATGGTGGATAAATGGAGAACAATAGGAAAAATGAGCTCAATAAGTTACCCATTTTTGGGGCTCATCATCACCCCCTTGCTAAATGGGTTGCTCATCCTCTGAGCAACTAATCTAGCTCATCATCCTTGATAGCTTTGACTACCTCCCTCACATCCCAGGCCTCCGAGGTGATGTCTTCTTCCTGGTCATGAAATCCTGCTTTTCTTTCCACTTCCTCCCACTGCCTGTTTTCTTCTTCTTCCTTGACTCCTTCCAGCAATCCCAAAAGCAAGGGAGGACTGAACTTTAGGCCGATCCAATTGGCTTGCAGATTTTGCATTGACTGTTTATAGAGGGGTACCCTTGTCAAGGCCTCCCTCATCCTGGTTGGGGAGTGGTATTCTCTTATTTTCAAACTGTGGGGCAGTGTGTTCCACCTCCTTGTGCAAGCTTGGATGCAGTTATCCCCCAATAGTTTTTCCATGTCCTCAAAGTGGGCAATGGCTTGAGCTTGTCGTTCAATGTAATCTGGTAGAACCTGAGGGTTGTTGGCCAGGTGCTGATGGGCACATATTAGAGATTATGTATCCTTTGGTTCTGCCCTGATCATGAGTGGTTCACTCAGCTCCCTGTTCATAATATCCCGAATCTCTGCTGCCCTCTTTTCCTCATGATTTAGCCAAGAGGCCATGGCCATAAGTTGCACATCTACCAATGTAGCATTGGGGTCCCAAAGAGTCATGTTTGGGAGGGCCAAGTTGTGTAAATAGAATTCGGATAACTTAGCCTTATCTTCTGCTGAGCTGCTGTCACACAAGGTCATGAATTGATGGTAGTTTTGAAATGGAAGGGTGCCCCTTTGGGCCAAGGTGTTAATCTGGAACTGCAACCATTGATATTTAATATATAGGGCATATGACTTGGCAGGTTGCCTACACTACAAGGCCTCTACTACCCAACTGGCCATGGAGGCCAGTTGGGCTTCCTTTTCTTGTACCTGTTGCTTTAGAGACTGTATTTCCTTAGCTTCCTGTGACTCCTTCTCATGTAGCTGTTTTTTTTAGCGCCTCAACCTCGGCCTGCAGCCCGTCCACAATCTGTTGTTCATGAGAGGTTTCTTTGTCTGTCGGAGGCTTTTCCTGTTGTTGTTGTTGTTCTCCTAGAATGGAGGGCATGTCTTCCTTATGAATTCCCTATAGCCGTAGTTGCTATTTCAGCAGCTCGTTCTCTTCCTGTAGTTTGGCCCTCTGACAACTTTCGGCATGCTTCACCATGGCCAATTATTTCCTTGACTCCCTAAGTTGTTCTTCTAGAGGGCCTATGTCTACCACACCCTTGGACTTGGAAATCCTCATCCAAGTGTGAGTCCTAATTCTTTCTTCTTCCAGTGCAAAGAATAGTGGCACCGCAAATTTCTAGGGAATTATTTTCCCGGCTTCTAACAGGTTATAGTATGAGCCCAAGCTAGGATGAGGGCTTGGTTCCAATATTTCCTTTTCCTTTTCTTCTTCATGTGATTGTTTTGCTGCCTTTTCCTCCAATTTCTCGGTCTCTTTTAGCTTAGCTCGAGTTTCCTGTAGAACCATCTCAGCTTCCTGTAGAGCTGTCTTTGACTCCATTGTCTTCATTCTCTCTCTCCACGTGGAAGTTTTTGGGCTTCCTCGTTCATAGGTGACGAATATCTTTGAAGGAGACCCTTCTTTTGGTTTAGGTGTTGTGTCCTCAATGATAATTGGCTCCTTTGATTGCAACTGGGGTCTTCGTACTTTGATCCGTGTGCTCCTTCTTGCTTTAAAGTACATGGAAGTTTGCCACTTTCGCTTCCCTTTTTGTTTTGGAGGTTTTTTTAAGGCGGCAAGAACAGCTGCTGCCTCTCTTACCAATATTTCAGGTGATTTCCCCCTTTGCTGTTCGTTTTCCATGCTTCCTGTAGAAGTCCCTGTGTCAACTGTTTCTATCTGTATTGCGGCCATTTCAGGATCTGTCTTTCCCTATTGTTTTGGTGTGACTGCTTTGGCTGTGACAGCCTTCACTTGGGGTTTTTCTGCCTTCTCTGCTCTCCTCTGAATTCTCTTTTCCCTTGGGGTTTGTGCTGTTGTTTCTTGCTCTGTTTTAGGCTCATCAATCTGGCCCTCTCCCCCTTTTTCTTTCTGTCCTTGTTGTGCTTGAATGTCTTGTGTTCATTCACCATTGGTTTTCTTACCTTCTTCAGTGTGTTCTCCCTCCTCATTGCTGGTTGAGGTGATGCCTTCGACCAAGATTCCAATATTGTCATCCCGAGACATGTTTCAGAAGATTTCCCAAGATATGGGGACAGTGTAGGTATGTAGGGCATCTTCCACTAATAGCTTAATGAGCCCATGATGGGCTAGCTGATCTGGGCTCCCTTCATTCAATTTTGTACCACATTCAATTAGTGACTGAAGAAGAAAATAGGGAATGCTAAGCTTCTAGACTGGAGGTGAATCAATCCCATGCCTTAGTTCACACAACAATCTGAAATGATAACCGTAGACAATGCTAAACCTCCCCTCACATGTAATGTACTTCATAATTTGGAAACTGACCTCACTCCATAGAGGAGGCAAGCTGGTTCTCCTAACCCCGTTTTTGTCTTCTACAGTATGTTCCTCTGGTAGGAAGAATGTTTTCTTGGCAACCTGGCCCAATGACCTTTCTTCTTTTCTCCAAGGGAGCCCTAATGGCAGACTAGTAACACAACTGATGAGCTCAGAAGTAAGTTCTAGGGTCAAACCCCTAAAACTCACTTTGGCTTGTGTCTTTGATTGAGGTCTCAAGCACATCAAAAATTCCTCTGTTATCTCCTCGTCATGACCCCGAATTTTGTCAAAAAATGACATCCAATTGGCCCAGGTGAAAAGGTCCACCGCCTTAGGATGCTCGTGCAGTTTGCTGGTGTCCGAGGGTTCTTTCCTTATGAATCCCCCTAGCATGGTGAGAGTGTTTTTCTTTTTTCTTTAATCAGAAAAAGGAATGATGTTTATGGTTTTCCCCCTTAACTCAAGAAGGGATTTCTCGGGTATCAATATTAATTAACAACTATTCCCTGGTTTTCAAGACTGCTGTTGCCTAGAACTCGGCTGCCTGTTTATGAAAGGAAGAGTTTCATTTTTACAGATAGAGTACAGAGCTCAATTTTTCTTCCCAGCACATATACAGATATACAAATTCAAAATTTTCATACACATGCTGACCTCCACAGTTGCATATCTTCCTACAGGAGAAATTAAAAAAAAAAAAAAATAGGAACATGGAGGAGAATTTGGATGCAGAAACAACTGAGAAACCCAGTGCAACACATAGGCAAATGTTTTACTTCCAATCCCCAGGCATATTTTTCTCTAGTTCCCCACTCCAACATCATTCAATTCACCACCTTTTCGAATCACACCATGCATAAAGAGTTTTTCAAGCCTACCTCCCTTGGACCTCCAAATTCGATGAAGAAAAATCTCAGGCTTCCCTGCTCCGGAAGGCTGTGCAAGGTTTCCTATAGAACCCTTCCTGTAGAAGACTCCCCGGTTCCTGTAGAATATCTTTGTGCCTCTGAGCGAGCCCGATACGCAGGAGATTCTCGAAAACATGTAGAAAAACCGGTGGTGGATGACTGGTTAACAATTTTTGGAGCAGAGGACGCGTACTTCAATCGAGGACGTTGCAAGTGCAAATGAACAGAGGGGGGTGTGAGTTTTAGCCGAGCATCTTTTAACTGCGGTGTAATTCGTGGCGAGGGGATGAGGTGGCCGAACTAAACCGTTGATCCAACATCACGACCATAATTTCTCTGCGTGTCTCTGGCTGCCATCACCTCCCCTCTGTTGTTAACCGCTGCCACCACTACCAGTCTCGACGATTTCTCCCTGAGTGGACACTCCACACGTGTTGGCTGCGCGTCTCATTAGAAATTTGAATGTAACTGAGCTTGTTCGGATCCCACGAGGCTATGTAACTAGATGAGGGTGGCCAGTTGACTGGCCACCAATCCCATTATATCCAACCATTTCCATAGGCATGCGGCTCTTTAAAATATAGTTTATGTAATTGACGAATGAGTTTAGACACTTATCTGCGTGGTCACGGCTGCGTTATGTAGATTTCGAGTCTCGGAACCATTTCTTCATTTGCTGCTGCTTCCTGCATGGGTTTTGGAACCCAATCCTTCAGTCATTGATGCTGCATGCACGTGTTTCGGAATCCATTCCATTGGTTGTTGTCGCTGTATGCTCAGGTCTTGCTGGGTTTCGACTGCTGATGATGTTTTCGTGTTCAAGATGAGCTCTTTGCATGTCTCCTTTGCTGTTTTTCGGCTGCCCTCATCTCCAAAGTATGTTTTCCAGAGGGATCAACTCCTATAGGATTCCTATAGGATGTCCTATAGCTGCTTCTCCTCCTCGGATGTAAGCTAAACGAGCAGGGCTATACTGCTGACGAGGGATTCGGCTGATGAGGATTCCACATGGGGATTGACAGGTAGGGAGAGAAAAACACCACTGCTAGATTTGTCACTCAAAGTTCTTGCTGGTAGTATGAGGAAAACAGGGGTTTTTTTATTATATTTTTTGGTTGACTGTGCAGGAATAAATAACATAATGGGGGCAATGGAGGTATAAAGAGAATAGCGATGGACGGAAACAGGGGTGGTTGCAGGCTGAGCAGGAAGATTCCAATCCTCGGATTCGCTTCTACGATCAATTTTTGCCTGTATGAAGGTTCTACAAGATCTTCCTGTAGAAGATATAGAACTTCCTGTAGAAGGTGAAATCTTAGCCTGAATGTGGTCAAATCCTAGGAAAGGGGACTGGTCATGGAGGAGCTATGTGTGAGGGATGTTTGCAGTCTGGTGCTGACCTCTGTCCTTATTTTGTGCGCCCCCCGCCCCCCGAACCTGTAATGTCTTCCCTGCAACCTGCAATTATTCAACAGAAATTAGGATTATTTCCTTCTTCTTTTTTTTGTGAGACAGCCGGGGTGCCTCCAGGAGGTTTTCACCCTCACTGTCTGCCCTGGGCGCCTCTAAGAGGTTTTCACCCAAGGATCTTTTTATTCTTTTATGTTTTTTCCCTTTTTTTTTTTTTTTTTTTTTTTTTGATGATCAAGGTGTGGGTGGAGTAGGGACAAGGCCCTGCTCCACTACCAACACTGACTTATCCAAATTTTCAATGAACTCCTGCTTGGAAAGGGGCTTCCTGTAGATTTTCAATCAGTGCCCGTTGACGAGCATGGGGATGGCTTCTTCATCAATGGTCCTGATAAGGACTAAACCATTGTCGTTGCATTTCTCCACTGCATATGGTCCCAACCACCTTATCCTCAGCTTCCCTTTGAAATCCTTGTATCTTGAGTCATATAACAGCGCCCAATCTCTTGGCTGAAATTGCTTTTCGTTAAGGTGTCGATCATGCCATATCTTTCTCTGGAGTTGAACTACTTCTGAGTGGAGGGCCTGCATTCTTTGTTCATCCAATCCATTCAACTGTAGTAACCTTTCCTGTTGCGCATGGCTAAGATCCAGGTCTAGCTGAGCTGCCAAGCTTAATGTGTTGTACTCGAACTCTATGGACAGCAAAGCCTTCTTCCCGTAGACCAGCTCATAAGGTGTGAAAGCTGTTGTGGTTTTCCAACTGGTGTTGTAGGCCCAAGTGGCCTCAACCAAGTGACATGCCCAATCCTTTCTGCTGCTGTTCACCACCTTAGTCAAAATTTCTTCTAGAGCCCTATTAGTGACTTCCACCTGCCCATTTGCTTGCAAATGATAAGGGGTGGAAGTTCTGTGCTTGATCTTGTGATGTGCAAGCAGGTCTTCAATCAGGTTAGAGGTGAACTGACTTCCTTGATCCGTGACTAATTCTCTTGCGTAGCCAAACTTTTAGAAAATATTTTCCCTTAAAAACTTAGCCACTTTTTCTTCTGTCGCTACCTTGATTGCCTTTGTTTCTACCCACTTTGTTAAGTAGTCTGTGCACACAATGATGTAAGACTTTTGCTTTGAAGGAGGGTTGATAGGACCCACAAAATCCATGCCCCACTTCTCAAATGGCTCGAAAGTCACTTGAGGTTGGAGGGGCATTTCATCTCTCGGAGTCAGTTCCCCCATCCTTTGACATCGATCACATTGGCTGATGTATCTTCTGACATCTTGATGAAGAGTGGGCCAACAGTAGCCTGCCTGTAGAATTTTGAAGGCAATCCTTTTTGCTGCAAAGTGGGTTCCACAGGGTCCATCGTGACAGGTTAGGAGAATTTCAAAAACTTCCTCCTCCCTAACACAACACCTCAGGATCTGATCTGGGTCGAGTTTGAACAAGTTGCTCCCCATCCAAGTAAAGGGGGTGCTTTTCCTCACAATTCTGCTCTTTTCCTTCGAGGATAGGTGCGGAAGGAACTGTGCTAAGACCAAGTAGTTCACTATATTATCAAACCATGGAGAGAGTACTGAAATAACAAACAGGTGTTCATCTGGCATTTGGTCATCCACCTTCCCTTCTTCATCTGTAGGCAAATCTAATCTAGACAAAAAATCAGCAACGACATTTTCCTTTCCTAGCTTGTCGACAATGGTTAAGTCAAATTGCTACAATAAAAGTAACCATCTAATGATATGAGCATTCACATCAGGTTTATTCATCAAATACCTTATCGCAGCATCATCAGTGTGTACAAATGTTTGATAACCAGTGATGTAGTGTTTGAACTTATTTAGGGAATGGACTACAGCTAGGAGTTCTTTCTCGGTCGCAGTATAGTTTAATTCTGCCTTGGACAGGTTTTTGCTGACAAAGTATATGGCATCTGATAGCTTCTCTTCAACTTGTCCTAATGCTGCCCCTATGGCTTTGTTCGAGGCATCAATGTGGATGTGGAAAGATAGGGCCCAGTTTGGACCTCTTAGGATTGGGGCAGTTACCAGTTTATCTTTTAACCCATCCAGAGCTTCTTGCTAGTTGTTAGCCCATTTAAACTCAACATCTTTCCCCAAAAGACCAAACAATGGTGAGGCTAGCTTACTAAAATCTTTGATGAATCTCCTATAGTATCTTGTTAAGCCTAGAAAACTCCGAACATCTCTTACCTTTTGAGGAGGTGGAACCTTCTGGATGATAGAAATTTTGTTAGGATCCACCTGTAATCCTTGCTGAGAGATTGTATGACCTAGCACGGTCCCTTCAGTCATCAGAAATTCACATTTTTCAGGACTGAGGGACAGGTTCATCTCAATACACTTGGTTAAAACTTTTCCCAGGTTAGTCAATGCTTCTTGGAAGTGGGACCCATAAGGAGTAAAGTCATCCATATAGATTTCCATTGAATCATGAACTAGCTCAACAAATATGCTCAGTATTGTTCTCTGGAAGGCGGCAAGAGCATTGCATAGCCCAAAGGGAAGGACCCGGTAGGCAAAGGTACCCCATGGACAAGTGAAGGTGGTCTTATCTTGGTCTTCTGGGCTGATTTGGATCTAATTATACCTGCTGAACCCATCTAGGAAAGAAAAGAACTTCTTCCCTACCAACCCATCTAGCACTTGATCTATGAAAGGCAAAGGGAAATGGTCCTTCTTGGTGGCTTTGTTAAGTTCTCGATAATCTACATAGATTCTCCACTTCCCATTTTTCTTGGGCACAAGCACCAGAGGAGAAACCTATTCGTTGTCCGATATGGGGTAGATGAATCCTGCATCCAACGACTTTTGCAATTCTTCTTTAACAATGTCCTTAAGGGCTGGATTCATTCTCCTCTGAGGTTGCCTGACTGGTTTACAGTCCTCTTTAATGTAAATGTGATGGGTACAGACCAATAGATGGACTCCTTTCATTTCCTTATAGCTCCAATCGAAAGCCTCCAAATGGCGGTTCAATAAGCTGCATAGTTCCTTCTCCTGAGAGGGAGATAAGGACGAGCTAATCTTCAAGGTTCTTTCAGGGCCAAATTCCACATTCTGAACTCTGGGAGAGGTTGGATCAGCCACATAGAGGTCCACTAAAGCGCGGGCTTGGGTACTTTCCACCAACTTCTCTAATGGAAGCACACCGAGAGGTGGATTTTGAATCAAATTCTCAATTAGGTCATCCTCGGTTTGAGGACCTCCCCAGGTGGCTTCCATTGTGCACATTGGTGTAGAGTAGACTTCATCCTCATCTTCCTCCTCCAACCAGAGAGGTAAGTCATGTTCTAGCAGAGGTTGGGCAGGAGGGTATAGGACTAGCTGTTTGGACATAGGCCCATTCTTGATGGTCATGCTCCCAGCTTGACAACTAATGTAAGCATCCGCAGTAGCTAACCAAGGCCTTCCCAAAATGAGAGGGTATCCAGTGAGTTTTTCCTTTGGCTGAAGGACCAAAAAGTCCGCAGGGTACTCCCAAGAGTCAACAGAGACTAGGACATCCTCCACAATCCCTTCGGGAGTCACGGTGGAGCGGTCTTCTAACTGCAGTACTGTCGAGGTTTTTCTTAAGGAACTCTGAAGGTTGAGTTTGAGCATAGTGTCCCTGGTCATCACATTGATGGCAGCCCCTAGATCGATCAGGGTATGGGGGATTATGGTGCCATTGATGTGGACATCAACTACAGGACTCCCAAGATCCAAATATTTTGGTCAGATTATTTGCCCCAACATCAGATCGGACAGTTGACCTATGACATTGATAGTCGGGGCATCTCTCTTGCGCCTGCCTGGGTGCCTGAAACACTTCTCCTTGATCAATTTGTTGTAGATTGGTACATCTTTTATGGCCTGGAGAAGTGGGATTTTCACACACAACTGTTTAATTTCTCCTAGAAGTTTAGTCTCCTCTGGGTTTGGTTGTGTGGCTACTGTTAGTCTATCAGGAAAGGGTGGAATGGCCTTGGGTTCACTTTCCTGTTTCCCTTCCTCATCCTCCAGGGGAGGAGTTTGGCGATCTGGAAGGACCTTTCCAGATCGTAGGTTGATCTCCTGAATCTCCACAGCATAGGTAGGGCATGTCGTCTCTCCAGTGTATACCTGTTGGGCCTGTCTATTGTTGGGGTTCGGGTTCGGTTGAGCAGGCATCTGGGGTTGTCTTGGAGGAGCAAGAGGTAATGGGTGTGGTTGAGCAAGAGGTGGAGGCAAAATAGCGGGAGGAGAGTTGTATTGGGGCCTCCACCCTGGTTGAGGTGCATTCCACTCAAGTTGTGGCTGAACATGAGAGTGAAACGAATGAGCAGCAGGTTGAGTATGGCCTTGAGATGGATAAGACCAAGGAGGATGTGCGGACCAGGAAGGATGAGCAGGGGGGCCCCAAGAAGGCATGTGAGCGGATTGGTTGGGGTTGTAATAAGTTTGGGATGTTCCTTGCATCCCCTGCTGGTAAGGTTTGGATCCATGTGGCCTACTTTGGTTAAGGAAGTAGAGTGGCTCAGTGGCTCCTTCAACTCCTTGGTACATGGCTTTAAGTCTAGGTAAGGTTGGGCATTGGTTTGTGGGGTGGTCTTCCTCACAAACGAAACATACCTCCACTGAGTGCAATGGACACTCATTCTTAGGAATCTTCCTTGTACATTTGGGACAAAAGATGGCCAAAGCCTTCTCAGCTTCCTCTTTCTTATGTTGGATTCGGAAGGTATCCAGTTGCATGGCAATGGTCTGTCTCATCTCACTTTTGAGGTCTTCCATCTGATTTGCAAACTCATGCTTCGAGAAGGTGGCACTAGGTGAAAGTGGATTCCCTCTACCTCTTTTCCGGGCTGCCCTAGAGTGGTTTCTAAACACAGTATTTATGTCCTCATAAGGTAGTTGGTAGATGTCTCCTCTAGCTAGCAGATGGAGGGTATCTAGAAGATCTCCAGGGACTCCTTGGAGCAGGACCAGCTTCAGAGATTCGGGGTCCAGTGTGCACCTGGCCCTTTTATAACTAAGTTGGAACCTTTCTTCATAGTCTTCTAAAGGCTCATCATTTCCCATGGTCATCCTAAAGATCTCCCCCTTCATTTCCTTTGACCTACAGTAGTCTTGATATTTGTTGTTAAAGGCTTGCTACATCTGAGCCCAAGTTGTGATACTGTTTCCAGGTAACCCCATGAACCAGCGTAGTGCTGCATCCTTGAGGGTAGAGGGAAAGAGTTTCAAATTTTTCTCGTCTTCTGCATAGTCATAAGTTCAACAAAGGAAAACAAACTCAAACAGGAAGGTATCAGGATCTTCAGTGGTCAATCCATGGAAATGAGGTAAGGCTGAGGGACTTATGTTTTTCATTTTCATGTCCCCGCTAGTCTCTCGGATGGGAAAGGCACCTTATATTCTCTCCTCATCTTCTCTACCGTTTCTGTGTTCAGCCATGGTCTCAAGAGGAATGTTTTCTTGCTCTTCTTCTGTTATAGGATCTTTGTATATCTCTGGACATTCACCTATAGGTTCTTATGGATCACTGCCACCGAAGAAGAGAGAAGGGTGACTTAGTGATGTGGTGGGGGTGTTGGGTAAGAATTTCCCTGTATTGTCTCTGTTCCTATGAGGCATGAAATGGAATATTTTTGGTGGAGTTTTGGCGTTTTTTCTTATTGTACCTGCAAAACTAAAAGCGATTGAACTACAACTAACTGAAATCTATCTTGCTGAAACAAAATTGCAGAAATGAAATGCTAAGCTACGCTTGCAGAATTGAAATTGCGGAATTGAAATGCTAATCTATGAAAGCGGGAAATATCTAATCTACACTTGCTGAAATGAAATGAAAGTAGGAAATGTCTGATCTACTTTTGCGGAAATGAAATTATAGAATGGAAATGAAACAACTACTCTACTCTTGTTGAAATAAACTACTTAGCAGAAGATTGAAGTAGAAAGTATAAGAAAAGCAGCAATCACAAATACTCTAATGCTTCCCCAGTAACAGCGCCAAAAATATGGTGGGCTCTAGTATTGCAGCAATGATATTGCAACTCCTGGGACTCCCTTCTTTAATTTTATCAACCCGGTAGTTCGTAACAAACTTGGAAGCGACGGTGCTATATGCACAAGTACTAGCTCTTGCCGCAGGCTGTCACTTGATCAACTGGCACAAGTCCGCTAGGAGCTTAAGCCAACTTCTATGAGCTCTCAGAAGAAGATTTTAACTATGATGGACGAAAGCTAACTCAAAAGAGGCTAATCTACTTGCAGAAAGGAGCAGAAAGCTTAAAGGAAATGCAAGCACTAGCAAACCCTAGTTTTACCGACTAGCCCTACTGATGCAAGAAAAGAGATGAAAGCGGTGGAAATGGATGCCAGTGACTCTTGAAAAGGTGAAATGCATGTGACTAAGCTACTTCTGAAGTAAAATCTGTAAAAAAACATCTTTTTGTATCTTTGAGTAAGTTGTCAGAATTATTATGCATGTGCTTTAACTGTTTTTTACTGTGCAGAGGTTGATTGGCAAAAGGAAATGGGGTAGGTGCTTGCAGGAGGTTGGGAAGGTGAGAAGAGGGCCTAAGGGGTCCCTAACACCCTTCCAAAGAGTTTCACAGTGATCGGATCTCAGAAAACGTCTCTTGTGATCTTCTACAGGAAGTCTGCAGGGGTTCTACAGGATGTTCTATAGGATGTTCCGAAAGGAGAGTTTGGAGGATTGAAGGAGGAAGAAAGGTGGAGAAGTGGAGATGGAGGTTGGATGAGGGTGTGAAGAGGTATATGACCTAGAAATTGGAGCTGAGAAGTGATGAGGATGGCTAGATTTGTTCAAGGGTGAATAGAGCAATGTTGCACAAAAATATGGAAATTAGGTCAAAATGAGGAAATGTGGCAAACGAAGGGCAAGAATCTGAGCTAGGGGATGGAGCAGGTTGCACTGATGGAAGAAGGGTAGGCAGGGAGGTTTCTTAGGTGTTCTACACACTACTTCTTGAAACTGACCAAACAAAGATCATGCAAACCAAGTATCTAGCTATTCTAACCTAATTTGACCTAGGAACTAGTAACCATGATGAACAGAAATCCCTTGGTAGAAAATCATGTGAAATAAATTATGAAAACCAAGCAATAATGAATCTAAGCATGTAATCACATCTGGTATCAACTTTTGCAACTGAGAAACTAACACTAGCAATTGCATGAAGAAGCAAGAACAGTGTTTTTGTGGCAACACGGACACTGTGGTCTCAGCTCATGGTCCCGAGGAGGGAGAGGTGAGATCCAAGGTTGCTTGATGGCCTTTTTTGAAGATATTTTCTACTTTCAACCTATCAAATCACTCTGAAACATGAAAGCTTTTTCAATCATCAAGACTGACCTAGATACCCAAGCAAGATTTTAATCTACTAACAGAAATTATTTGATGAAAATAGCAAAAACATAACAATACACAGAGGAAGACCTGGCACTTGGGTTGGGCCCAACCCCAAGAGCTGTAGGCTCCTAAAAGAAGCTCAGAACTGATGCAACATAAAACTGGTTTCCATTACTCAAAGAACAACCATGTCCAAAATGTGTTAAAGCAGAAACTCCAAAATGGGCTGAGAAACAAAGCAGCACTATAGTGCGAAATACAAATGTTCAACAAGTAACCTACAAAGGTTGGAAGCCTCCCTACTTATACACTACGAGGACCTTCAGCAATCCTCCTTAATTCAAGAGGCTTGGATGCTCAAAATTGCAATACTCAACCACTTCATAGAAGCTGCTTGGCTGCCTTTGGAAATCAACTTTGGTGGGCTGTTGAACTCCGAGCTGATGGTGGAGAACTCGAGGAAGGGGTCATTTAGTGCAAGAGACACCCTTCCTACGAATCCTCAGCCTTGTCCCCTCGTATTTGGCTGTCAAATGTTCCATAAATGCTTGACCTTGGTCCAAAAGTTGTCCAAAAATCTGCAACAAACACGTATTAGCCTTCATGGTCAAGTGACTATTCTCATTCATTCAATTAACATAAACATACTTCAAAAGCATACATAAACTATGAAAAATGGTGGATAAATGGAGAACAATAGGCAATATGAGCCCAATAAGTTGCCCATTTTTGGGGCTCATCAATTTTCAGGAAGAAATAATTTTTAGAAAGGTACTACAACAGTAAGGCCAAAGAATTCTATGAGCTCAAGAAGGGATTAATGATAGATGAAGAGTGCACTACTAATCTCCTTGAGCTATTGAGGTATGTACCATATCTTAGAAATGAGATGGCTAAAGTTCAATGATTTTTCAGTGGATTTCCATTAGAATTGAGAGATCGGATTGAGTATGATGAGCCTCGTTCACTTGAGGAGTTTATTGGGAAATTGAAGCATTGCTATGAACATTCAAAGTGTAAGAATGAGTCTCTGCAAGGATGGAAAGGAAAAGAGAAAGGTAAAGGTAAATGGTAGCTGAAAAGAGATAGGCCTCAGGATGCAAGTGAGAAAGAAAATGTGGCACCACAAAAGAGGTTCAATGCGGCTAGACAGGGACATGGGTCACAATAGCAACATAAATGTGAGGATATCGGTCAGTTTGAGTGTTGGACATGCGGTAAGGAGCATCTTAAGAGAGATTGTCCATAGAATCAAGGTGGTAGGCCTAAGATATATAGTGCACAAGAGGCACAAACTATTGGGGATGTTTGTTAGAGCATTCCTCGTATTTATCTAGCATTGGATAACAACCAAGTAGACCATCAGGCATCTATCATTGAGATGGACACTAAGATTTGTGATCAAGTTATTTCTATTTTGATTGACCTTGGATATAATTATAAATATGTTAGTCCTGACTTGGTGGATAAGTGTGGTCTGAGTAAGGAATTTCATGCAGAATATTGGTTAGTGCAGTTGGCTACAGGTACAGAGAAGCGAGTTCATCATTGGGTAAGAGCTTCTGCATTTGATTTGAATGGTATGCCTGCCACAACACATTTGAATGTATTACCATTGGGATCATAGAGTATGTTGCTAGGCATGAATTGGTTGTACCTTCATAGAACCAAGGTAGGTTGTTATGATAAATCCATGAGTGTGTGGATGACAATGGGGAACCAAGAGACTTACAGGGGAAGAATAAATCCACATCAATTAGGATGGTGACAACTATGCAGGCAAAACGTAGTCGTAGGAAAGGGTGTGTGTTATTTTTCGTACATATTTCTAGTGATAAAGGTAAGGAAGTGGAGGATGCAGATGTTTTTAGGTACCCAATTCTACAATAGTTTTAGGATGTATTTCCTGAGGACATTTCAGATTTGCCACCTCACGAGGAAGAAGAATTTTCTATTGAGTTAGTGCCAGGGGAAGATCTAGCATCAAAAGCACCTTACAGGATTAGCACACCTGAGTTGGTAGAGTTGATGTTGTAGTTAAAGGAAATGTTGGACAAAGGATAGATTAGGCCAAGTGTATAACCTTTGGGCGCAACAATATTGTTTGCGAAGAAGAAGGATGGTACTCTCAGATTATGCATTAACTACAGGAAACTGAACAAAGTGACCATCAAGAACAGGTACCCATTACCGAGGATTGATGATTTGTTTGATCAACTAAAGGGAGAAATTGTGTTCTCAAAGATCAAATTGAGATCAGGATACCATCAGGTACACATCAAAGAGGAGGACATTTACAAGACAACTTTCCAAACGAGGTATGGGAATTATGAGTTTGTTATTGTTCCATCCGGTTTGAATAATGATCCAGCTACATCTATGTGCTTGATCAATAGCGTGTTGCGCTCGTATTTGGATAAGTTTGTTATTTTGTTCATTGATGACATACTGGTTGTTGAAAATTGCAATAAGAAATGTTCAAAATAGCATCAACAAAATCCTAATTTAGTTTTTCCTTGAATTAAATTGGTAATTATATTCTCATAGCGGCTTGTCAGAGTTAACTAAGTTAATTTGACTTAGTTGGCCTAGTAAATTTGAGTTGGAAGTCGAGTTTGATTTCTTATGAGTTGTAATTAATTAACTCAGTCTAACTGAGTTATGGTCAGTTAAACTAGTTCAAATAGTTGGAGGAACTAGTAGGAGGTCTAGTAGTGGGGAGAAGCTTTAGTGTAGCTTCATTACTCCACAAATTAACTGAATATTCACTCATAAATGACTCATGCATGTCAGATCAGATGAAGATCTAGTTTATATTAGAGTTCAGGGACAATGTACTATCAGTTGTATAATTTTTCGAGTTGTAAATATGGTGCATGCAATCAGTAGAAGGCCTATGATGGACTGGCTATTTGTGGTGAGGGATTTTCCCAATTAAATATGGGTTAATTCTCTTAGGAATTTGGCAAGGAAGTAGGGGCTTGGCATGCAGTAGAATTGGCTAAGTGTTGGCTTGAGCTATCTTGTGATGCAGAGAGTTCGATTGTACTAGTGAAGGAATTGTTCGGGTTGACCAAGAATTGTATTTTCTTCTCAGATCTTCTGGTTAATTAAATATAGATAGTCAGGGTTTTTAGTAGTTGCTTTCTTGAGCGAAATATTTTGTTATGTGTGATTGATATTCTTCCTTTTCTAATTATTTTTTTCATTGATCAATTTTGGTTTCCGCTGAAGAGTAGAGTATATTTTTGTCTTGTGTTTTAGCATATCACATAAGATGTTGAATCTATAGTAAAAATATTCTACACTAGTATATTCTAAAAATGAGGAAGAGCATGTCGAGTATTTAGTAGCAGTGTTGAAGTTCTTGAGAGAGAATTAATTGTATGCTAAGCTCAACAAGTGTAGTTTCGTTCAGACTAAGGTACACTACTTGGGACATGTTGTTTCCAAGGAGGGCATTGCAGTAGAGCCAGAAAAGATAAGGGTCATCATGGAGTGGGTAACTCCTAGGAATGTGGATGAGAGGAGATCTTTCATGGGGTTGGTAGGCTATTACAAAAGGTTCATCTCGAATTTCTCATAGATTTCTTATCCTATTACATCACTGTAGAGGAAAGGTAAGAAGTTTGAATGGAAAAAGGAGTGTGAGGCCAGTTTTGAAAAACTTAATAAGCTATTGACACATGCACCAATGTTACAAATTGCAGATATAGAAAAAGAGTTTCTAGTGTGCATAAATGCTTGAAAAATAGGACTTGGTCGAGTCCTTATGCAAGATGGACATGTGGTATGCTATGAGTCACAAAAACTAAACGAGAACAAGAAAAACTACCCGACACATGATCTTGAGTTAGCAACAATCATACATGCATTGAAGAGTGGAGGCACTATCTTCTTGGCAGGAGGTTTGTGCTTATGAGTGATCATATGAGGTTTATGCTTATGAGTTTAAACACCTGACAGAATAGATGGTTGGCCAAAATTAGTGAATTTGAATTCGAGATTAGGTACATCAAAGGGAAGGAGAATAGGGTGGCATATGCTCTTAGCAGGTAGATACAAGTAAATCACTTAACAACTATGAGCTCCTATGGGACAGACTTACAAGATAGGATTTTGCAGGCATGTCAGTAAGAAGTCAGGTATATGAAGATTGTGCATAGGTGACAACAAAGTAGAGGTATAGGTACATGTAGTAGTACATGTATAGGTATAGGTAGTGGTACAGGTGCAGGTGCACAAGATGTGGACTATCATCTTGCAATAAATGGATTGGTTAGTTTTAGAGACATGATATATGTGCCTTAAAATAGTGAGCTCAAGAAGGTGATCTTGAGGGAGTTTCATACGAAACCATATTCAGGTCACCCAAGCTACCAAAAGACACTGATTGCAATGAAGAACTTTTATTATTGGCCGAATTTGAAGAAGGATGTAGTAGAGTTTGTGGCTAGGTGTTTCGATTTTTCAGTGTGTGAAGGCAAAGTGTACGCATCCAGGTGGACTGCTACAGTCGTTTGTAATTCCAGAGTGGAAATGGGAGGTTGTTTCCATGAACTTTATCATAGATTTTCCAAGGATAGTGAGACAACATGATTCCATCATGGTAGTCATGGAGAGGTTGACAAAGGTAACGCACTTCAGTCCACTGATGTCTACATTCTCAGCTAGCGATGTAGCACATGTTTTCATCCGAGATGTGGTCAAATTTCATGGTGTTCCAAAGAATATAGTTTCAGATAAGAATGCAAATTTCACTTCCATGTTTTGGAAGTTGTTGTTGGCAAATTTGGTCACAGAGTTGGCCTTTAGTACATCTTATCATCCACTAACAGATGGAAATACTGAGAGGGTCAATAGGATATTGAGGACATGTTGAAGATGTATGTGATGCATCCGTAGTGAAAGTGGGAAGAATATCTTCCACTCGTAGAGTTCTCTTACAACAATGGATATCAAGAATCCTTGAAGATGAATCTATTTGAGGCATTGTATGGGTCGAGTTGCAATACTCCCATTAGTCGGAGTGATCTAGTTAATAGGGTGTTGATTGGATCAAACATGTTGGCAGACATGGAATGGGAAATAAAAGTTATAAATAAGAATCTGAAGGCAACACAGGATAGGCATAAGATTTATGCATACTAGAATAGGTTTTTCAAGGAGTTTGAGGCTCGGGAATAGGTGTACTTGTGCATCAAACCAAAGAAGAGCTCCTTAAAGATTGCATCATGTGCTAAGTTGCTGCCACAGTTTTGTGGACCCTTCAATATTATTGAGAGGATTGGGCCAGTAACCTATCGACTTGCACTACCTCTGATAGTGAAAGTCCATGATGTTTTAGATGTGTCATTGCTTAAGAAGTATGTTAAAGATATTGATCATGTGATTGACTAGTTTGTATTATAGGTGGAACTAGATGGAGAATTCTAGCCGAAGCCTCAGTTTATATTGCAGAAAAACGTGCTCATGCTCTAGAACCAAGGAATCATGCAAGTTAAAGTGCAGTGGAAGAACTTTGGGCCTGATGAAGCTACATGGGAGATGACGGATTAGATGCGGGCTATGTATCTTTCATTGTTTTCCGGTTGAGGAAAAGAAGTCTTGGTATGGTGTTTTGGTATGTCTTTGGTATATGTTTTGGTACATGTTTGGTGATGTTTTGGTATGTGTATATGTTTATATGTATATGTGTATATGGATGTAAATACCGACATGAGATGTGTTATAAAGCCCCAATAAGCGGTATGGGTGTCATGTCATTATAGTTGTTATGTTGTTGTGTTGTCATATTGGTTTACTTTTCAGCAGGGTGATTATTGTAAATACTACATTGAGATACGTTATGAAGCTCCAGGGGCAGTATGTTTTCTTTTGAGAGATTTTGTTGAGGTATAGGTGTGGTTGAACACCAAGGATGGTGTCCCTCGAGGGGGAGGGTTATGTAATAGCCTTGGTGAAAATTCCATGTAATAAATGTTAATAAAGGAAAAATAATAATCACAGTTGATAGGAGGCTTATTCCAAGTTGAATTTTAGGAAAAACATCCTAGTGGGTGTTCATTTCAATTATTATGGCTAAAGAAATTGGCAAAGGAAATGGCTAAGGCTTTGGAAAGGCAAAATGACATTTTTGGCACATTTATTTATGAAAATAATAGAAATTAAGAGAAAAGGGAAGATGAAAGGTCATAGGTTGCATGTGAGGAGAAAAATGAAGGAAAGTAATGGAAAATGATGAAAATAGAGGCCTAAATGATAAAAAGGCTTATGAGGATCAATTGGTACCTTTTGTTAGTTCAGTTTTGGAGCTCTCTCATTATTCTCTCTCTTTATCTTTGTCACTCTTGGACACTTAGAGTTTTTCTTGGAGAACTTTGGTATTAGATCAAGAAAGGAAAAGAAGGCAAGAGGAAGGAAGGAGCAAGCATGGAAGAGCAAGATCAAACAACTACATCAGTATTCATTTCAAGCATCGATTTTCATGAGTATTTTCCATGCTAGATTTGAGATGCATGGAATTGCATGTGGTTCTTTTGCTATTATGGCATGGGTTTTGTCTTGTGTGATGGTTTTTTCAACCTAGCCTCTCCATTTTTGGATAACCATGGTGTGATGGGGTTATCATGTTTTGTTTGAGCCAGATTATTGGATGGATTCGGAGTTGAGTAAGGTGGATCTCTGAATGATAAAAACACATGACCTAGTAACCCATGCGCCAAAATGTGGGTTGCAGTAAAGCTGGATTTTGTGTTGCCTTGGTGGGCCTAGGAATCCTTTCCGGTGAATGACAAGATATACGGTAAATCCAAGAGGTGGTTTGGTCTTGATTAGGCATAGGAATCCTTGCTGATAAACAGCGGGATATATGGGAAAACCTAGAGGGTGGTGTCTCAGTTTAGAGCTTAGTGATCCCTCGATCGGACTGGGGATTGCGGTAAATCTTGAGAGACTAGGAGAAAAGAATATTCCTCACAGTGTAGGTGGAGAAATCCAGTGTCATCCATGCTTGTTTTGGCCTAATGATCTAGTGGAGATCATGGTAAAGCCTTTGATTACATGTTTATTATGTTGGCCTAGTGATCTAGGATGGATTACGGTAAAGCCAATTTCTATTGATGAGGGTGAGGTGGTTTAGCCTCGAGATTCCCTCATTAGTTCTTTTGGTTTGAGTCCCACATTCATTCTTGGAATATGGCAGACGAGTGAATGGATGAAGAGAGGTTTGTTTAAGCCATTCTATGGTTAGGTGGAACATGGTAGTCCCATCCCAAGTTAGGATTTTGCATCATTAATATGAAGTTATTTGTCCTTGTATTTCTATGAGTATTGTACTGGTTTATATGTGAATCATATGGCTATTATTTTCTTGGTATTTATGTTGCTATTATGTTGGTCATGTATATGCTTTATGACAGCGGCTATCTATGATTCTCATCATGTTTTTACTTGTAAATTAATGGAAAATGTATCTATAAACTAATAGATGATAATGCAATAAATGATATAAGGGAACAATGCTTCATAGCGATTCTGAAATAAGTATGAGACCCCTATGCTTAAATATGTTGTTTACACATGTAGATTACACATTTGTGATATGTTTGACGAAATTCCTGTCATGGCTAGTAGGTGCTTGGTTAAAGGATTGTTTAAGTATTTACATTTGCATCATTGTTTCCTTGTTATCTTTCTATTCTGAAGGTGTCAATCAATTATGGGCAATGACCTAGGCTTTGTGGCTCAAAAAGTGGCTCAAATCCTGGGGACGCTTGCACAACACTGAGAAAAATATGTTGAAAATAGAAACAAGAAATGCTAAAAATAGAATCTAGTATATTCCAATTTTAATTTGTCCTTGAATTAAAATTGAGAATTAAAATTAAAATTTAGTCTCACCAGCTGCTTGAAAAATAATTAAATAATCCATCTTGGATTAATTATTTGGAGAAATTCAACCTAGAAGTCTTTGTGAAGTCATGCAACAGTTATCCCTTAAATTAAGGAAGTTATCCCTTAATTAAGAAGATAAGGATGAGTTATAATTGAGTTGTAATTAGTTAGCTCAGTTAACTGAGTTAAGTCTAGTTAAATTATTTCCAAATAGTTTGAGGAACTAATTGTGAGTTCAGTCAGTTAATGCATGCATGCATGTAACTAGTGTATTGTAGGTAACTAAAGATTCTCTCATAAATAACTCATGCATGTCTATTCAGAGAAAGACCCAGTTGAGATTAAAGATGGGGACAATGTACTATCAGTTGCAGGAAATTTTCCTATAAAGGAAACTCATCCATGCAATCAAGGTAGAGGTTCCTTGAGGATTTCACAGTTTTACAGGGTGTGAGATTAGTGTGAGTGATCAGTGTTACACTTGGTAATAGCAGGATCACCTAGGAGAAGCTGCACAAGGAAATAGGAGGCTTGGAGGGCAGAGGAGAAGGTTTGTGAGAAGCCTTGATTTCCTATGAACATCCAGGAGGATTGTACTGAGAGCTGGCTAGCTGTGAGAGCTAAGGCTTTTTGTGATTCTGAGATATTTCCACCTTGTATGATAATACAGATAGTGGGGTTTCTAGCTAAGGTTTTCCCCTGAGTATTTTATGTTTTTCATGTGCATTGATTCTTCTTCTTATGGTTATATGTTTTTAGCTCTGATTCAGCTAGACCTTTAAGCTTCCGCAAAGCAAATTGATAGTAGAAGTAGATTATAGTATTTTGCTTTAGTATATTGCATTATTGAGTTAATCTATAGTCAGATTTTCTACATGATCTTAGAGGTAGATTTGTAGAGAATTCGC